>LQNS02276883.1:37081122-37091201 GCA_001587735.2 Parhyale hawaiensis | reverse complement strand
CTAAACACTAGCATCAGAGAGTTATACATAATTATGGTCTGCTGAGAGTCACTGGCACAATGCCTACATATTATGAATGAGATGATAAGAGAAACGTAGGCTACACAGAGCTATAGCAAAATAGGTTTCATGGGAGTGTGAAGTACCGTCTGCAGACAATGCAGTTAGAATTACAGTGCACGTTATGATAAGATAAAAAAGAGAAAATGTAGAACTAAAACCAGACATACCATACAGTGGGACAAAAGAAAAGAAGAAAAAAGAGACAACAGTCGCAAGATTTTGTTTAACGCTTTCATTCTATCTTCGATTACCCCATTCGATTGCTAACTATATGCCCGAGCAGATGGTGTCTCCCATGGTTCTCCGCACGGGAGAAGGTAGAAGCCTGGCGGTGTGGGTCGGCCATCTCGATCATTGGCCTACCTCCCGAAATAGAGGGAGAAGTATTGAGAGCCTACGTAACTTTACAAAACTACTTTCGTCAGCAGGAGCTGCGGCAAGCTGCGACATCTGCGGAGAAGGCAATTGGGACCCTTGGGTTCGTGAGACCCAAATAATATTTTGGCTGGGAAAGGGGCCCGCCAGAATCCACTCTGAGGGATGAATAAAATATTTGGACTAAAGAAAAAATACATGAGACAATTTGATGTACATGATGCACATGTGATGTAGCGTACCATTTTATGACTCTTATGATAAAGATTTAATGAATTTACAAAATAAAGACTTGAAGCAGAAGGGTTACAGAATGAAATAAGAGTTGCTAATAAGCGTGAGCGGGAAAATGTGGAAACTGCAAGTCAAAAAAGAGAGCAAACATATTGATTATTGCATAAATTATTTCACACACGGGCCCACTAGTAATGTAAACAAGCAGCTGGACCAGTGAAAACATTCTCGGTTTACTAACTCTATTTTGAGTGTTTGGAAAATTTCCTGGTACCGGTATCTATACTTGGTACTGGATTTTAATGTAATTAGTTGCACATCTAATTAATCGTGTTTATTAGTTCAAATCGGCAGTTGCCCTCCCAGTAGGTAGTTACCCTCCTAGGGGTAGTTAACTTCGCTATTGATCTCCTGGGGGTAGTTGTTCTCCCAGTGGGTAGTTGTCCTTCTAAGGGGTAGTTAACCTCATATGGGGATAGTTGTCCTCCTATGAAGGTATCTGTCGTCTACCAGTGGATATTCTACAGTTGGTAAATGTTTTCACTTACCATAGTTTAACCTGAGGCAGTACTTCTAACTTAACCTAACCCGTCTGAGTATACGTCCGTCGCTTACTCATGTCTTTCGTTACGTAGTCCGTGCACCATACATCTCGCCTAACCTTTTCTAGTATATTTATTTCACCACTAAAATTAATCACGAATTTATTCCGTCAGCAAAGAATTTACACTTGTGTCTTGATAAAGACAGAAACATGACGGTTCTCCTTGCATTGTTCTCCAATGTATATGAACGCCTTTCCTAAGCTCACTTTCCCACAGCCTACAGGTATTTAGCCCTTCATAAACTTACGCATTTCAATTTTTTTGTCGGCGTATTCGATTTTTCTCCCTTTTTTGGGACCCGTGGATACTGATCAACAGCCAATCATTATTCTGCTTTGCTTAATGCGATAGTGGATCCGCGCGTGAAAAATTTCACGCAATAATCATCAATATATTCGCTTAATCTGAAGTTTGGATGAAGCAAACCTCAGAAGTGAATGGAAATCACAATGCAAGCGATTGCTTAGAGAAGCTGTGTGTATCTACATTCTACAGTGAGTGGACTTAAACGTTGTCAAAGGAAGGCCAGAATTCAGATTTAGTGTAAATTTCCCATCATATGCAACGTGGCCCATTATCTACCTATCAGTTTTCAATGGAACTTGAGAGAACGACCAGAGCCTCCAATCTGGGCTAATTTCTGCCTATCTTTTTTGCTAAGGCTTGACAAAAAATGGATCCAACCTATAGACTACCAAAAGCAGTTAGATTTTGTCAATAGGTTTTTGCCGCTGGCAGAAAATGAAGAGTTTGTGAAGAATCTAATCATGACCGATGAATCGAATTTATCCCTCGATGGTTTTGTTAATCAACAAAATTGTAGATTTTGGGCGCCTGACAATCGAAAGCTAATGCATGAACGTCCACTTCACTCAGCTGAACAGTATGGTGTGGCATCACGTCTTCGAAGATTATTCATATGACCATATTTTTTTGAAAATGGTAACGGTGCTGCAATTTGTGTTAAATGCAGACCGCTGTAGAGAGATGACTCGTGAATATTTGTTACCTGAAATTGAAGACAGCAACGCAGAAAATACGTTTTTCCAACAAGATAGAGCTACAGCGCATACAGCAGGGGCTACAATTCAAATGTTGAAGAAATTTTCCCTAACAAATTTATTTCTCGTTTGGCCGACATATTGTGGCCACCCCGATCTCCGATTTAAAAGCTCCTAATTTCTTCCTCTAGGGATACTTAAAAGCAAGCGTGCATCTATGCCTGAAACCCTGCAGCAGCTGAAAAAAAAACATCAGCCAGGAGATCAAGAACATTTCAATAGCGAGGCTAGAGAAAGAAATGAATAGCACCGTAGCAAAAGCTCGCGATTGCTTGGCCAATTTAAAGGATATTGTTTTCCATACTTCAATGTGTTTCATTGTTCTAACATAAAACTTTAAAATCTCCTCTTCCATTTGTAAAAAAAAAACAAATCGCTTTACCATTTTTAGTCTTAATGTTATAATTTTTTAAAAATGTACCTTACATATGGTCCACCATTTACAAACTTACGACACAGTTGCAATGCATCTATAAATCACGGCGCTGTTTTATTAATACTTATAAATATCTAGCTTACTCATCTAAAAAAAAACTTACGATACAGCAGAAATGCAATAAAAAAATCTAGAAAAATCGATCAATATAGCAGTTTGGTATACATAACTCAACAGAGGCTTCCATGCACCTGTCATAATTTGTAGAGGGTAAAAATGGCGCGAATTTTATAGGAACTTCCATTGTGCTCCCATAGTACTTTACCTCTGAAATTTCTTTGGGCGCCAACAGAGTGAAGATAATAGTGAATGCCACAGCCAGCACGCAGAAGATGGAACTTAGCTTGAAGACTGCCCCGGAGACGTGGCGGATCGTTGTGATGTATACCGGAAAATTTTTTCCGATTACCAAAACCATTCTGAACCTGTTAGAATTGCGAAGAAAATTGATGAAAACTA
Organism: Parhyale hawaiensis; assembly: GCA_001587735.2. Lineage (NCBI taxonomy): Eukaryota > Metazoa > Arthropoda > Malacostraca > Amphipoda > Hyalidae > Parhyale > Parhyale hawaiensis. The sequence goes on along the minus strand of LQNS02276883.1, from coordinate 37,087,968 downwards.
GTTTTCCTTATTATGTCAATACCCGCCCCTGGGAAGCATAGGTTCCGCCACACATTCTATGTTATCGTTCAGGAGTCAGGAAGTAACATGCATACCGATTGCTACAAATGTCGAGTGCACGAAAGAAGTGCTAAGACGATTGAAAAACAGCATTAGTCTACTGGTTTTGAAGCTTAAAGTATATCAGCTTTCACTTTATGATAGGAAGAAATTAGAGCGTTGAAGATTTAACGTCACTTTATCACAGGGAGGATCAGTGGTGGGGCACCCCCCTGAGCAGGCTGCATAAACGTGTACGTTACACAAGAAGTTCATACGAGAAATACAATTGTACTACGTCACATATATAATATATATATATATAAAGTGATGGTAGTGTCACTGGGGCGACACCTTAGGAAATTCCTTTAATTTTACGTGTACATCCAACTTTAAAGGCGACACGGTCATGAACCCCTTATGTAAAACGGGTCTGAAATCCTCTTCCGTAGACTAAAATCAAGTTTAAAATAACTCTACGGTCCCCTTCCGCCGTCTTCTCGATAGTAAAAAGTTTTTGTGCTGCCACGATCCACCCCGAACAACTACTCTAGTAGTAGCCTCCTTCCCAACGAGCTTTTACCTCCGAGAACAGAGGTTAGGTAGGCAAGGACTGGTTCCCGTAGTGTTATAATGTATATTAGACCGGTATATATCATAGAATATTAGCAGAACCAGACCTGCCTCCCTAACCTACAAGGTTGGCGGGGTAAAAGCTCTTTGTTGGTTAGCTTTATGTACCCCTAAATAGTCTTTGTTTTCCTTACGACGCCCTAACATAGAAAGCCTCACTTTATATATGTATATATATATATATTGTGTATATTTATCATGCTAACACGGACAGCGTTGAATATTCCTTTGAGAAACAGCGAAGATATGGGGATGATGAACAAGCGTGTCACGGGATGTCTAGTATTATGATAAAAGTCTGTGATTTTTACTTATTTATTAATTTGCTTGCTGCTTTGCCCAAGAAATCTGTGCTTTAAGATAGCAAGAAATTCGAGTGTTGAAGATTTAATTCGATCGCCTCAGTGATACGGAAGATGACCTGATCTTGGCCTCATAAACATGTTCGTTAAATTTAAAGGTGATACGGAAATATAACTGTCACATAATATTTCCCTTTGCTTACAGGCAAAATGTTGAATTTTCCTTTGGAAAACAAAGAAGCTAGTGATGGCAACCCGTGCGGGCTGTAGTAGACAGTCTAATAGCGTGTGGTCTATGACCATCGACCACCTGCTTTTTTTGTGAAAGCAAAGAAGATGGTGATGGTGACCTAACCAGCAGTCTAGTTTGAATTAAAATTTCATTTTGTTCAGGACGCAAATTGATTACGATAACCTGAAATGCACTATCCGTAGTTCTTGAATCATTTAACTTTATTTTGAACTAGAGCACTCTGAGAGCGCATACCTCCGCCAAGTGAGGCAACGGTAGCAAAAAATTCGAATTGGTTCTTAAACAATAATTTTCTTTGTATAAACTCCAAAATCTAATCATTTGTGCCTTTTTATATTAATAACAGCTTGTTCAATTTTCTTGAAGATCCGTTCATAACTTTTTGAGTTATATTGTTAACAATCGTTATGACAAACATGAGTCAAACATACAAACGAACAAACTGATCTGCACCAAAATTTGATCATTTATGTCTTTTAACATTACTAATAAAACCCATAAATTTCATAAGGATCCATTTATTTTTTTTGAGTTATTGTGCTAACAAGCATAAAATTAAAAACAGTGACAAACGAACGAACGAACAAACAAATCATTACCAAAATTTGGTCACATATTTTTTGTTAAATACCTAACAACTCATGTTAATTTCATTAAAATCCATTCGTAACTTTTTGAGTTATGGCATCAAGAAAAATGACGCAGACAAACAAACAAACGGTTAGACATATCTTTACCAAAAGTTAATCATCTGTTTCTCCTAACAGACCTAACAATCCCTGTAAATTTCATCTAAATCGGTTCATAACTTTTTGAGTTATCTTGGTGACAGACAGACATACAAACACGACGAAAACATAACCTCCTTGGCGGAGGTAATTAGGATTACCTTCTCGGTAATGTAAAAGTTAGGAGGAAGTTGAATGCATGTCCAACCATAAATTGAGCGTGCGACTGGACATTGTATTCCCGGCACATACAGTGTAGGAGCCAAGTCGATGCTTACCATGCCAGCAGTAGGATCCAGGCTGAGATGGTCCTTTCTACCGTGAGGTTCCATCCAGCAAGCTTGAACAAAATACACAACCCCAGCGATAGAACGCACACTGTGATCCCTAGAATATATTCAAAAACCGTTGCGTAAACTCTTCTCCTCGTCTTGAATGATATGAATGAGAAGAGCCCAAAGATTTCTTTTATGGAAATTAACACAGCCAGTGTGATCACAAATGGAATCAGGATTGATACCCAGTTTTTAAAGGAGTATATCTTCGCTTGATCATCAGCAGTTATTTTTGCACTAAGGTGTGCACCACATGTAATGGTGTTGCCTCCAACTGCGACCTGCAGTTGGCACAGTTCATATCTGCAGAAGACGAGCGCAGTCAAGCAACAAATAAAAATCGCTTGTAGAAGCGTGTTCACAATCTGAAGCCATTTATATTTCTTCCATTTGGAGAGGATCAGAGTACCACAAACGGGATGAGTTATTTGCGTTTCAATGTACTTACTGTTAATTACGTGAAAAGCATGAAGGTAAAGTAATGGTTGACATAGAAAAAACTTTTTGTTCAATATTAGGTCTTTGTCCCCGACAAGGCGTAAAAGATACGAGCAGCGCAGAAAGACACAGACTAGGGAAAGTTATGTAAGTAGGTCGTCAAGCCGATCTCGTGGGTCCTGTAGAACCTTCAAGACCCTGCCATCGGCTTCCCCAAGGTACGCTCCATGCTGCAGCAACAGCTTCATGGCTTCTCTGTCATCTCTGGCTGCAGCTATTTGCAGGGCAGAGTCTTTCTTGGACTCGCTGGATGCCCCGGGTTGTACATTGCCAGTCTCGAGTAGAAGTCGAATACACTGTTGCTTGTTTGGGGACGGGCTGCAGATGGCACTGCGCAGTAACGAGAAACTGTTCTGTTTCAGTTTTTCATTATCTGCGGTAACTAAGTGCTGCTTTACGGCGTCAATATCGCCGTCTTCCAAAACTCGGTGCAGTGGCCATTCTCGTGTCACCAAGTTTGCTACGAAGAAACTGGCTCCATTATTAAGGAGAGTCTCCATCACATCTTTATTTTCATAGTCCATTGAGTAGTGCAAAACACTTCTTTCACCAATGTAGCATTCATTCACCAGGCTTGCAGCGAATGGTTTGCAATCCTGCAATACTTGGTTGATATCGTCGACAGATTGTTGTATTACAGCACTTCGTAGTTTTGCTAACATTCGAAAATGTTTGCCTGAATCAGCTATGGGCCGATTGGCATAATCCTCACCTTCCTCCACCAGCTGTGACAAGACGTCTGAATTGGACTCCAAGTTGGCCTTGGCTTCCTCTAGCACAGAGCGTCCCGTCACATTCAGAGCATCAAAGTCAACACTGCCCGAGGAAATATAATAATACAAAAATTCTTTAATAAATTCCTTAATATGTGGGCGTTCCTTTCTGTCTTTACACTCTTTCACTCTGTTGATAAGAACATGCAGTGGCGTCTGTCCCTTTTCGTTGAGGACGTTTGGATCGGGGTTTTCTGTGACTAGTGTTTTGAGTTCATTTTTCTTCAGATCCGCGACTACCTTGTGTAGCTTTCTGTAGTCACCCTTAGCTTTACTGCCGGGCGAATCAGCGTCCTGTAACATTCTGCGTTCTTCTGGCGAGTCTGAAATAGAAAAGCAAATTACACGCTGCCAAGCACAGTATTACCATATGTATTACCAAATCAAAAAGGCCTCTTAATTCATCTAGGCTTTTTTCAAACGGTGTAGACAGAGCTCAGTTGCCTTTGCCTCGACTAAATATAAATTTGTATGTAAACTTTGTTGTCTCTTGGAAGCCAGCATGGTAAACAACTATGCATTTAGGATCTTTTTGCAAAAATTCATAACTCTTTCATAAATCATAAAATAAAAAGAATTTAATCATCAAACTACCGTATTTTTCAATTAAATTACCAAGTCGGTATTATAAGCAGTTCATTTGCATAATATCTCTGTACACAACGAGAGATATTTCGAGCCTTCCGTCTCTGACGTCATTATTGCTCAGACACTCTGTGGTCGACTGCAGCCGTGTGCTTCTCTGGGGCCTAGGGACAAATTCCCAGTGGTAGTGGATTCCTCAGCTGTGGGGCGAAGTCGGGTAAACATTACTTCTACCTTGCATACATACTACACCTGTTGCAGACTCGGTACAGTTTCGTTGTAGAACTTACCAGAGCCATCACCTGATTCCACATCTTCCAGCGTCATTTCGAGGGGCAGACTCCTATTATTCGAGAAGACGAAAACAGATGTAGCAAAGCCTCACATGCACCTGCGTAAACAAGCGCATACACACAAGTTATATTTTTTTATTTATTATATATAATGAATATGACACATAAACATCGGCAGCATACCATCAGAAAATGCTCAGGGTAACATAAAACAATCCGTTAGTTGATGATGATCGTACTGGCCATCTTAGTTAACACGGTAAGGTGGGGACAAGAACAACTATGGATATTCAAGGCTAAATCCCATCTTTTATCCCATCTTTTAGGTTGAAACAGAAAATAAGCAAAGTCTACTCTCAGCACTGTTACTAATTTTGTATTGCGTACATCGCCGTCAAATGCAGCACCTGAAATTAATGCAGCTTATATTGGAGTACAGATGATGAAATAAGAGACGGGGCGTCGTGTAGCCGACAGTCTTGAGTAACTATGTTTATTGGCGACTAATTTGACTGCCACAAACAATCGTTTAAATTTATATAGTCATGAGCTCAATGCTGATCGTTCTCATTCACTACTGTGAATCATGTTTCAGGTGACAATCGCGAACCGACTACGTCTGAGTTTTCATGCCTTCGCAATTTTATTCCTCAGATTAACATGAATGATTTTGAAGCCGAAGTTGAATGCCACCACAACTGAGCAATTACATAAAAGGAATTACAAAGTACTTCAGGAGTCACAAGCTCTAAACTGCCGAAACTTCAAGGACACCCTAAACTTATCTTTCATGCTACAACTAACTCAAAATTCTTTGGGATTGGGCCTGTTGTTCCGTCTACAGCCAGCTATCTATTCTCCTACTCGAGGGCACGCTGAGAGCGCATACCACCGCCAAGTAAGGTAAAGGAAAAAAAATCAAAGTTAGTTCTGAAACCATGATTTCTGTCTATCAACAACAAAATCTAATCGTCTGTGACTTTTTGTAGTTCTGATAGTTTCTTTAATTTCTTTGATTATCCTTTAATAACCTTTCGCGTTATGCTGCTAACAAGCATTACGACAATTATGAGTCAAACACGCAAACGGACAAACAAAGCAATTACAATAATTCAATCATTTATGTCTTCTAACATAACCAACAACAATTCCTGCAAATTTCATAAAACAAGCATAAAATATAAAATTACAATAATTCAATCATTTATATCTTCTAACATAACTAACAACAATTTCTGCGCATTTCATAAAACAAGCATAAAATCAAACACCGCGACATATATCGAACGACCAAACAATTCATCGCAGAAACTTGCTCATCTACTCCTCGTAATATAACTAAAAACTCATGGAAGTTTCATGGAAATTCGTCCATAACTTTTCGAGTTACGGCATTAGCAAAAATGAGGCAGACAAATAAACTAATGAACGGATTTTCACCAAAAGTTAATCAACTGTTCCTCCTAACATACTAAACTATCTCTGTAAATTTCGTCAAAATCCATCTATAACTTATTAAGTTATCTTGGTGACAGAAGAACAATATAACAGACTGACAGACAAACGCGATGAAAACATAGCCTCATTGGCGGAGATAATTAAATCAGAGGAAAATTCAGTTCATTTGTAAGCGATACAATTGTAAGCTTCCCATAGCAAGATGAAAATGGAATGCGAAATTTAGAAGATACAAACCAGATGAATTATTTTCCCAGAATAAGAAACAAATAAGCAAACAAAGAAAACATACTAATTTTCTCATCTGGATGGCAGAGGGTCATTTTATTCTGTAGGCTTCTGTTTTACGTACGGTATTACATTTGCACTAAATGTTTATTGAAAATTCTTCTTCGTATTGCATTTGAAATTTGGAGCATTTCATAACGATTCTTCATTGGAGATTATTTTTAAATAGTTGTATTTCAATTAAAAGTTTCTACGAAAATTTCTAAAGAAAACGTGAAAAATCCCTAACTGGCCTAAAAACCACAACGACTCCGGTCTCCTTCAGCGGCTGTTTGCAGTGCAGCTGACGAGATAACAGCTCTAACCTGTGACTAGATTAACATATGCAACGTCATGCAGCACCTTGACTTACCAAAGAACTAAGTCTCAATCTTGATGCTACAGTAAACGGGCTGTCAATGGCGCGTTTTTGTCGTGTGCTCAATACTGTGGCTGGAAAGAGACTATCGGAGGAAACAAAACTTTCCAGACACACATACTTCTATCAAAATCTAAAGAATCAAGAGAGAAAGTTTTAGAACATATTTTGAAATTACAACCTCACTTTTCATAGAGGTAGACGGGCATACTTATATACAGTATATGTACAGTATGTATCACTACTTGGATGATATCAAGAGTTGTCGATGCGACCGTAAAATTAGCAACATAATAAATATAT
>LQNS02276883.1:37007297-37024078 GCA_001587735.2 Parhyale hawaiensis | reverse complement strand
AAACGGATATTTGCACGGGGAAGTTAAGAGCTGTGACTGTGTGAAAATGATTACCATTGTTTCTCCTCCATGTAAGCCCTCGCTCACTGTATTTATAAAGCAAGTGACGGGTAGGAAAAAATGAACACATACTGGAGTCTATCTCCCCACGTGACGTCACAGCTGAGATGAAGTGGCGGGGCTGGCAACCTGACCTGCGTGTGAGTCAACCTGTTAACGTAGTTCAGCTATGAGCAATTAGTCTTAAAGCTGCTTTACAGGCAGCAGTAAAATGTCTGTTTAATGTAAAGAGCAAATTCCTTACACTGAAGTAAAGTATGAACTGATCGGCAAGAATGACAAAATCTGTTAGTGGAGGCAAACCATAAAAAGTAAAAATAATTCATTTTAATCACGATCAATTAATGAATCATGATCCTTTTTAGCTATTTTCGTTGCTTGTAGCTCAGCATGTATCGTTCACAGACGATCTAATTACTTGAATTCGGTATTCATGCTAATGAATATATTCCACAAACAATATTTAAGTATTTTTCGTTTGTTTCTCGGTTAGGTACTTGCTGAACATCCCGCTAATTGGATTGAAGTCAGACATTCAGGATTGAAATTTACCAGTTGAGCATCATATGGTGAAGACCGTGTCCTTATCTAACGCATTCTTCCCTTTAACCGGATTTTTGGCCGTCCCAGCCTCAAACTTTCGGTTTTGGCTACTGAGTCAGACCATAATTTTGTTAGGGCATAAAAACCTTTAGCGCCTTCAAGTTCAACTCTGCTACACCCAAGCTGCCGACATAAAACTTCTTTTGGACGCTAAAATAGTTCCACTGCTTGAATTTAAAATAAAAGAGTAGACTCGAGAGTTGTCTGCTGGCCGTCGTGTCGGACTCATTGATGCGTTTCACGCTTTTTCATCAGTTCCAAATAGTGATCCCTGCACAGGAAAAAAAATTAGTTATACAACCTATTGACAAGAAAAAGTAACATAAAAGTGAAAATTCTCTTATCTAGTTACATAAATTTTAAATTCTAACCAGGAAACGTTCTATGATACTTACAAATAAAAATCCAAGGAATAAAATCCGTATAGAACTACAATGATATAGGAAAAAACTCAGTTATGTATTTAAGAATATCGTTTTGCCTTTCAGTGTCCTTGTATACGACTTTAGTTGATTTATTGATTTTTCTGGTTATATTCGTTAAATCAAACATTTCGCAGGACATATTGTTGCCCAGGCTTTGTCAGCATGTAAATCTAAATTTCACTCTACATCACTTAATTTATAGGCAGCGAGGCTATAATTACTCGTATATTGACACCCTAGAGGACCGCAAGCTGGAAAGTTATCGTGTCAGCTTCGTAATAGTTTGTGTTATTAACGTGAAATTTCTTAACTAAATGTACTGTAGCGTCACAACAAAAGCAGCAGCTAGAAAAAGATTATGAGGTGGTGTGGTCAAAACGTCAATTTCCCGTGCATACAAATTGGAAATCTACATGCACTGGTTCGTGCTGATGATAAATGCCCCCAAAATTTCAGAGGATTGCGCGACGGCAGTGCTGGTAGTGGAATGTGATTGTCAGAAAGGTTGACGCTGCACTCCAGGAGATAAAAAAAACTCAACTCATTAACGAGGACCCGACCCAAGGCCACCTAGAAAACAGTTGTTGAGGTGGCGTTGCCCGAGCCCCCGACATCGAGCAGGCAAGAGTTCTGGCACTCTTCCAAGGTAAGGTCGCAACATCGACACATATATTCCCCTTTCTGTCACTTCATCAGTGTAGATGTATTTATCCGTTGCAATAAAATCGACACTTAAAACTAGAGCACTCTGAGAGCGCACACCTCCGCCAAGCAAGGTAACGGTAGCAAAAAATTCAAATTGGCTCTGAAACCATGACTTTCTTTGCATCAACTCCAAAATCTGATCATTTGTTCCTTTTGATAGTAATAACAGCTTGTGCAATTTTCTTGAAGATCCGTTCGTAACTTTTTGAGTTATGCTGCTAACAAACGTTATATCAAACATGAGTCAAACGTGCTAACGAACATTCGAACCGATCTGTACTAAAATTTGATCATTTATGTCTTTTAGCATTATTAACAATCACTATAAATTTCATAAAGATCCATGCATTGTTTTTTGAGTTGTTGTGCTAACAAGCATAAAATTAAAATAGTGACAAACGAACGAACAAATGGATCATTACTAAAATTTGATTACTTACTTTTCGCTATATATCTAACAACTTATGTGAATTTCAGCATTGCGAAAAATGAGGCAGACAAACAAAAAAACGAGCGGGTGGACGGATCTTCACCAAAAGTTAATCATCTGGTCCTCTTAATATACATAACAATCCCTGTAAATTTCATTAAAATCCGTCCATAACTTTTTGAGTTGTCTTGGTGACTGACAGACAAAAAGACAGACAAACAAACCCGACGAAAACATAACCTCCTTGGCGAAAGGTCATTATCAGTACACTCTCAATTTCAGAAAAAACATCTTCACATGTTGAGTGATTGGGAGACTTAAAAAATAAAAATGGATCTGAGATATAATGAGTATGTAACTATAATATGAGGATATGCTCAGTGTACTGCAGTGTGAGTGCGCACTGAAATGGAAGAACACACTGAAATAAGGGTGTGCTGAAAGAGATAAGGACATTTGTTGTGTGAAGGTACGTGTGTTATGAAGAGTGTCCTCTAATATACACATGAGTGTGATTAATTGATAAACTGTGCTCAAATGTGAGAGTATGTTGTTGAATATGTGATATGCGACCGAGCTTAAATGTAAGAAATATGAACATTCTTTTAGATAGAAAGCCACACTGAAGTTCGCATTGCGTATAAAATTTGTTGGTAGTCGTAAACCATAAGGCACGGACCTGAGTTTTTGCAGGTGTTTCCTCTCCAAGGAGACTGCGCTGCCTTTAATTTCTGTAGTATCCTCCACAGAATCTGCGATATCTCGATCGATTTTTCGGTTCTTCACAACGACCGCTTTTTTATCCCTACTCGTGAGCTTTAACTTCAGCCGAAGGGCCTCCGGGTCTCGGAAGAGCTGTATGTACTTCAGCAAGCATCGCAGAAAAGGCAACTGAAAAAAAAATTGTTTGCTATACTCACAAAAATTTTTATCCATGAATCAGTCTTCTGTCGATCGAAATCTAGTACAATAGTGACGCACATAGTAAAGCAGGTGATACTGTCAGACTCGAGAAACTTTTTTCCCCTAACATTCGAATTTGGACCTCTTATTATTCATTTCTCTAAGCTCAAACAAATATTGCTCTAGTTTCATTTCTCAGGATTTTACGTTTGAATTTTTCAAGCTTTATTTGGTCCATCTTTCGTTAAAACAAACATTAATATTTGAAGATGATACAGGTCAGGGAAAACCCTGATATGCATGGTTATCCAGCACTAGTATAGTGTACCTTGAAACTGACAATATTATGGTTTTTTACATTTAATACAATAGAACATTCACTAGTAAAATATTTGTGTAATTATTTTGTCTCTATTAAATTCTCAGTGGCAGCTCACCTTCAACAAAAATTCTTCAGTGCAATACATAAACTGGAGTTTGGCAGTAAGGCTGTCCAGCAACTCACTGTCGGCTACGTCCTGGTGCGACAGCAAGATAAGATAAGACGAAAGTCACCAGTACATAAAAGTTATAATTAACTATATGCCGCCGGAATGAAGGTAAGTGCATGGTGTGATAAATATTAGTGTTAATCAAATAGGCTAGTTTTTGTTACTAAAATTCTTCGAAGAGATAAATAAACTCAGAGACTACTCCTATTCATTACAATAATTATTGAACGCCATGAATATGGTGAATTACTTTATATCCAGGGCCTAATGCTATCTCGTTAAAGGATGATTCACACGACAGTCAAAAACTGAGCAAACTCGTGATATTGTGCTGAACATCCTGAGTAAAATACTGTTGCACTGTTCACACGAGGCAGTAGTCTGACGCTAAAATGACCGCCAACTCGGTTCAGAAGTCCGCCGTAGTCAAGCTTCCATGTTCAACAACTTAACAAAACTACAATTAACTGTGCCCATTCACTTCACGTACAGCTAATAATGACCAAAAGTTGAAAAGACAGTTCACCAGGAATAATTGATGAGTTGCTGCACCTACAGCAAACAACTCAAGTCACTACCTTGTTGCTACCAAAGATTTGCTTCCAGTACTCCCAACCAATAACCAGCCTAACACGTTGAAACAATAATTCAGCATACTTCAAACTCAAAACTTTGCGCAAGTGCGCTAATAATGCCGGTTTTCTGACTCAAGTTCAGCGGTCGTTTGACTATCGTGTGGGCCCACTTGAATTTTCCCGCCACGGTCAGGCAGAATCCAACGACGGCCGTAATACCATCAGTTTTTCAATTTACTGTAGGTAACGGCACAGACATGACATCATAATATAGAAAAAAAAAAGACCCAAAAGACAAAAAATTAACTAAGTTATATGTGGTCGTGTTGAGTGCCTTCTGTAGGATCAACTACCGCCAGACTGTTTGCTCATTGTCATCATCATTGTCAAAAGAAGCAACAGGAAGAAAAACTAAAATTTTTATATAGAGAAAGTGCAAAGAGCATAAAATCCGCTATTCTCGCAGTACCTTGCCATCAACGACCGCCAGGCTGGTCATGACGTTCATCATCACCAGGAACATGAAGAAGAGAAATCCTAAAAACATGACCAGACTTGAGAACAATGCGAAGCCTCCACCTGAAGATATTTCTTCAGCCATGTCCGAATAGTCGAATTCGCCTGTAGCCATCACCACCACACGTCCAAATTTAATCATGTAGTCTGTGAAGTGAAGCTCTTCCTGTAAATATGATGATTATGTAATTAACTTTTCACAATGCTCTTATGTAATCATCAAAAATTCACGTATTGCACATGGATTAACGATATAGAAGACGTGACTCCATGTCTGAATTACACTAATCAATAAAATGCACTGAAATTCTTGAAATGCATAGATCACAGCATTTCGGATCAAATTCAGTTGTATGATAATTTAGGTATAGAATTGATATTCTATTTCATTTCGTATATTCGTTTTGAAAAAGCTTAGAAGAAATTCATCAAACTGACTTGTTGGGTAAAACAGAATGGCATCAATATTCCCCCATATAACAACTCGTACTGCCGTACATATTTTTTAAGATGAGTACGCATTTTTGTTTGGTTTGCATCATCACAACTCAAGATAAAAAGTAATAGTATATGCTAATGACCTATAAAGCAAATATTTTTAATGCATCGCATCTCGCTTTTTATCGAAGAAAAATATTCAACACTAGTGGTCCATGCAGTCATTATAAATGACGGCAAAAAATTAACACTTCACCAAAACCCCCGCCGTCTATTGGGCTTCCTCATTTTTCCCCTATCTAATACTGAAGAAAAAGATTCCAAGGTACTCAACTTTNAAATCTGAATTTTCTCCTATCTTATTAGTTCTATTTTTCCCCTATCTAATACTGAAGAAAAAGATTGCAAGGTACCCAACTTTTTTTTTTCGCCGAAGAAAAAGTCTGCAAGGTACCCCACTTGTTTTTACATTTTGAAATCTGAAAGAAAAACTCTGCAAGGTACCCCACTTTTGTTTTACAATTTGAAATCTGAATTTTCTCCTATCTTATTCCCATAGAGCGTGACAGGAAAGATATAAATATATAAATAAATAAATAAAAACACGACGTGAATTATTATATAGTACTGATTACCATGTTACCTGATGGTTTTCAGCTGGGAAAAGGAGAGAGAAGCTGATGGTGAAGGCCACAACCATGATGCAGAAGACGGAACTTAGTTTGAAGAAAGCAAAAGACACTTGACGCAGCATCGTGAGATACATCGTGAACACCGCAAAGTTCCGCCCGATAATGAAGAGCAACCTCAACCTGGGGGGGTATAGTAACTGACATATTATAGTAGAGCACTCTGAGAGCGCATATCTTCATCAAGCCAGCCAACGGTAAGTAAAAATTCAAGTTCGTTCTAAAAATATTTCCTTTTTATCAGCACCAAAATCAAATCATATATTCCTCCTGATAGCAATGTAACAGCTTCTGTGATTTTTTGAAGATCTGCTCCTAAATTTCCGATTAAAGTCGTTAAAAATCATTTTGATAAACACACAAAGAAATCAACGGATCATCACAAAATTTGATCATCTATGTCTTTTAACAATTCTTGTAAATTTGATGAAAATCCGTTCACTGCTTTATGAGTTATTTGGCTAACAAGCAAAAAATCAAACACAGAGATAAACAAACCCGCGTATTAACAGACCTCACAGAAATTTGGCGATTTGCTTTTCATGATATACTTAGCAACTCATGTAAATATCATTAAATCCGCCAATAACTTTTTGAGTTATAGTGCTAAGAAAAACAAACATGTCTTTACCAAAAATTAATCATCTCTTACTCCTAACATGCCGGACAATCCCTGTAAATTTCGTAAAGAAACGTTCATACCTTTTTCAATTATTTTGTTGGCAGGCAAACGCCACAAAAACATAACGTCCTCGATGGATGTAAATATCGCTCAGATACGAGCTATTCTTTTGAGAAAGCACGCCTGGTTCTAGCTACCTATCTTAAGATTGAACACGAATTTGACACAGTCTGGGTAGATAATGCAAAAAAAATAAATAAATACACTTTGATGAGTTCTATTTTTTCAGAGTTCATCTGTCTCACTTACAGAGAAGTTATACTGAGTAACACGCCCTAAAATGAATTCAACACATTTGGTTGCGATACTAATAAGTATGTATGTGTACATAACATTCATATAATTTGCCAAAATCATATTTTTTTAGATTAGAGCACTTGCAGTGAGAAATTTATAAACCTTCGTCCGTCTGTCGTATTTTGTAATATATACTACGGGCGATAACGTTAGGGAATATTGATCAATAACTCTATGATATTGTTTTCCCATTGGTAAGGTAATGCCTGTGCACAACTTGTTTATAAACCTGTTCTACTCAGCATAAATGAAAGCTATTCAATAATAACAAAACTGCAGACACATTACACTGAATTCTCTCAGTTCATGGGTACAACGTACAAGGAATCTCCTGCCAGTTTAAGGTGAAGGTAAGGTCAGCTTGACCACATTTCCGACTGGGAAACCCATATGCTCTGGTTCATGCTGGGGATATAGGCTAACTGGCTACAGAGAAGTGTACGGCTGTAGCCGACCACAGATCATAAACAGCTATGGTGCCAGCGACGGAAGGCCTAGGACCAATCACGACCCTCTAAATTTCTAACTAGAGTCAGTACTTCCACAACAGACAGCGAACAACAGATGCGGGCTAAGTACGTAACACCGCAAAAGCTCACCTACATGGCTGGTACTCGAACTCGCGACCTACAGCATCACTAGCCAGCCTCTACAGCATGTATCTGTTATTCAGTACTTTACTAAATAACTAAACCATGGAAAGCCAATCTACAGGTATGACGTTGATGCTTACCATGTCAGTATGAGGGTCCAGGCAGCAATGTGTCGGACGGCGGTGAGACTGAAAATCCAGAAGGTAGAAGAGCACGCCAGAAGTGTAACCAAGACACCCAGCCACACCAGGCCATTTTCAATTTTGCAATATCCTTTGAAATTTTTGGTCAGAAATATTTCCAAAACTTCATTTGTAAAGCTGAAGAAGACTACCATGGTTAACACCACTGCTAGAAGTCCCCACACCGCATACTCAAAGTCTTGCACCCGATCCTCTAGGGCGACGTCAGAATCATTGTTTGAACTAGTGGGGGTTCCAGCGGCCTTTGCTGACGCCTGCAGACGACGTAACTCACAGAGACAAACTAAAAACGCTGTCAAAATTACAACGTAGATTACATGCAGAATCGTGTTCAGCCACTGGAACATTCTGAACTTGCTCCATTTGGAGCTGATGAGTGTACTGCAGACAGGATGCGTTATTTTATCCCGAAGATATTCTCGGCTATTTATTTGAAACAATAATTCCATTTCATTCTTGGCGGCGTCTTTGGTGAAGAATAAATTGTAATCTAGAAACACAGGCTGCTCTGCACATTCTTCGCTGATGTTGGCCTCTTTCCACACTGCTTGAGTTTCAATGCAGTCATCCAGCAAGTCGCCGAGAGTTGCTGCCTGGAGAGTATCTAGAACCTTGCCATCAGCCTCACCCAGGACCGCTCCATTCTTCAGTAATATGGCCATGGCTTTTTTATCGTTGACGGCGGCGGCAAGTTGCAGAGCAGACTCTTCCTCGCTCCTGCCCACTGCTCCAGCTTGTATACAGTCTTTTTCCAATAATATTCGCAGGCACTCGTGTTTATTTGGAGCCGCACTGATGATGGCACTGCGAAGTAACGAGAAACTCTTCTCCCCTATAGCTATGTTGCTGTTGCAGCTCATTTTGAGAAGCAGAAGTCTGACGAGCTCAACATTGCCGTTGGCCAATGCTCGGTGCAGAGGCCATTCCTGAGAAGTGTCACGGACCACAGAGGTACTAGCATCAAATGCCAGCAATTTTTCCACGACCTCGTTATTATCGTTGTCGACGGCGTAGTACAAAGCGCTCATGGAACCAATGTAGCAGGTGTCGATCACATTCCTTCGCTTTTCTGGTGCTAAGTTCTGTAAGGCATCGATTACACCATCCAATGATTTTAAGATCAGTGCATTGCGAAGTTTTGCCAAGGCTCTCCAATTTTTGTCGTCTTTACCGTTGCATTTTCTCTGCTTATTTTGTGCATTAGTAAGCATTTGCACTACGTCATCGTCAGGTCGCTGTCCCGGGGGACATCTAGCAGCCACGTCTAATGGAGATTTCCTTCCGTGATTTAAAGCTTCCAGGTCAACAAGGTGTAAGAAGTCATCGTGAAGGAAAAGTTTTATGCATGCCCTAGCTTTGGCGCGATCTTCTTCTTCTGAATCAGTATTTGGATTTTCAATTTTATAGAGAAGGAGATGCAGGAGCGTGTGTCCCTGGTCGTTGCGAACGTTCGGGTCTGCACCAGCACGAAGAAGAGAATTTATTTCATCCGAGTCCAGGTTTTCAGCTGCCTGGTGTAGCGCCATGGGGTCGGCCCTCCTTGCATCAGGGGATGCTGGACTCTCCGGGGAAGTTAGCAGTTTGTCCTGCTCTGGTGAGGTTCCTGGAAAAGTAGGATTACTATTTTCCAGATACATCTGTAAAAGTTCTACACCATAGATTGTTTGGCACCCTCACCCAAGGATGATAAAAATGCGGTTCATCCTCGCACTCACGTATTTCCTGGACATATTTCGAGCACTGTCATTCTTTTCTGTAGGAGATTTTTGTTCCAGGGGGTTTCAACCTGACATCCCAATTAAGCAAACTCTAATTATGTAGGTACTTGCTCGACTGCGAAATAAATAATTCGTATGGTAACAGACGATAAAATTTATATCAAATTGGTGCAATAAATAACTTCAGATGAAATTTATATAAAATTGGTGCAATAAATAACTTCAAGTTAACATTACCACATTGTGCAATTAGGATTTCACACCTCTAATAGCACATCCCTCACCCCTATAAGGCGGGAGGATCACTAATTGGGAATTCCTGCTCTATATCATTGAGTCCAGTGGTAATAGCCTGTGGTACGCATACTACTAGTTGTACCCAAGCCCTATCTTATGGTACACAGCCCTCCCTTGAAATTTAGTTGCGTTTTTGTTGCTAGTTCATTGGCGTCTTTTCTTGGGAATCAATTTATGTCTGATGAAATTGCGTTCTCTGTAGCCAGAGGGTAAGCCGTGAATGTAGACGGGACCTCCAAGTGGTGCTTGATCACAAAAACATTATGAACCAGGCACTGTTGCGTAGACAGCTCTTCACACATCCCGATTACTGATATTGGACGTTGATTATTTTAAGCTTGCAATAACTTTTTTCTTAATTACCTTGAGGACCCCAGTCGAAAGTACACTGTCCATAGTCGTATTAAATATGTTCTCTTATAACTTACTAGCAAGAAACTGAAATTTGACAGTAAGGGTGAGAGCCAAAATTCCTCACGTTTATTTTTGGTCGTCTTCGTCCATCTGATAAAATTTGATGACTGTCGTTTTCTGATTAACTATGTCGGTTGGTGCGTTTTTCTTGATTCTAAATAAATTCGTTTATCATTATGATCAGTTTCCTTTTCGTCACAGGTTTCTAGCTCATAGTAATTATCAACCAGTGTACAATATAAAAGTTATCCTTCACGTTGAGGAATTTTTTATATTTTGAGTGGGCAGACAAAGGTTGTATAAGCAACAAAATACTGATACTGAGTTATACTGATTCCAATATACTTCTCCAACTTACCTGTCATATCTCCCATCTCAATGTCGTTAGAAGCCATATATTGTGTTTCCGTCACACGTTGTTTGCAGTGACTGTCGATACTGTATTTATATTGAATATTTGTATCGCATATCATACACACTGTTTTTGTATTGTGTGTTTGTACTGACTATGCTCGATGAGTGACAGAGATCTGTATTTAATAATCGTATATTTATCTATTCAGCAATGCTCAGACGTAAATTCTCAAGTCATTTACAATTTGTTTGGGTGATTGCTTCTCATTTGAATAATTTGCCGTTAGTAAGCATAAGTAGCATGCAAAAGGTAACTAATGTTAAAAATAGTCCGTTAACAATCAATAACTAAAATGTAAGGAAATTCAACTTCACTGCAGAAGTGTAGGCAAAGAGTCAGTAGTACATAGAATAAAAGTTAGTTTCAAATTCAACGTCGAGATAAAATATTAGTCCATCAGCAGTCTGCAAAGAAAAATATTACAAATTCAAATAAGATTGCAGTGTCACGTAATCCGAGTCCGACTCAGACTAACTTGTGCCCGACTCAGCATTCCAGGATTCCCTATCGTCTCCGAGATGCTGATGCTCTAACCTGGAATTACGGAGACTGAAAAGTCACTTGAAGGGTAAGAATTGTTTGTAAAGAAGTATCAGATCATCTCAATACCGGAATAAATGATAGTAAATGACAACAATTGTAAAAAATTATATTCAATGCATCTATGAAGATGTTGCTAGTAATATCGGCTTAGTCGCTAAGTTAAAAAGAAGCTCTTTAACAATGAGTAATTTCTCTGAGTCATAAATATACCCTCACATGACGGTAGGAGTCTAAGCCAAGCACACACATGTACGAACGACGTGCAGACTGCCTCAATTATGGCCAGTTAAAAGTATATTGCATAACTATTAAAAATATTTTAAAATCACAAAGTAGCCGTTTGAATTGAGCGTACCCACACAAACAACTGCCTTTTGACAACCAGAAGTGTCTACATTGAATAATAATTAAAACTAAACTCCGCCTATCAAACAAGTGCACCTCTACGAACCACTGCCTACCCTGCCTTAAGTATTGGCTGTGAAGAATTATTTATGGTGGTAGGTACTCGTGCTCATTTCCTCTCCATTATTATCGCACTGCACTAGTCACGTGTCTCTTTTCCCACTAGGTTTCTGTAGATTGTAAATATATGTGACGTATAGCATTTGCGACTTGAGTGGCGAGCGTTTACTGGTTCTCTTGATATAATAAATTGATAACCTTATCGCACGCTGCAACATGTAGTCATTGCACCACTTCTTTTAACAAAGATCCCTTGAAAATTTCAGTGCAGCAAATACCTAAATTAGATGAGGTTAGATAGGCGGCAGTCGACGGACCAACAGGCCCATTCCCAGAGATCATCCGACACTTACGCTCCTGCCCTCTATGAGCTATTGTCATTACCTTAGTGTCATCTAGAATCTAGAAAGATGAGGAAGAAGATGAGAAAGCACTCAGCGAAAGTGATTTCCTTACAAGCACGACTTATTGCTTGGGGTTTTCCATTTTTTTTTTTCGAAACTAGTGGACAACTGCGTGAAAAAATTCAAGCAATAATATACGTATGTATTTGGTTAATATAGGCCAGTACGAAATCTCCTTTTCTTTGACTCATTACAAGAAATTTGTGATGACACCTCTTCATTGATTGTACTTTCTTCACTAAAATACATATACAGTACGTAGAGGAAAATGCTACGACGGCTAACTCAAAGTATGGTATGAGATATGTGTTTTCTACTGAGCAGTACACTTCAATTCGTCTTCAGCACACTCCTTCCCTTCCTTAAATGACATAAAAAAACGATATCAGTAAGCACTGAAACATCACTGAATTTCACATCCGCTGCGTATCCAGAATACACAGTGAGATAGTTTCAGTGTAACAAAATTTTTGCGTCCAAGAAGTTGGAATAATTAATTGTTACGTCTACTGCACCGGTAAAAATTGGTTTCTCTGCGCTTTGCTGATTTTCTACTAAATGTGTACATCGTAAACCAAAAGAAAATATTATTTCTATGTAGAGAAAAAGTAATGACAGTCAGACTCCACAGGAACGGCAAGAGAAGCTGGAAGAGCAAGAACTACATTCATTGTTACTAACGACTAGCAAAGTCTTTTTTTTTTGCCCACAGTTGATATTGCTTCTAATAAATATGGAGCTCTGTATCCAAGATACTCGAGGGTGGAATATAACTCGGACTCTGAGAAAACTTGTTCTGTTGAAAGAAGAATCCAAATGGAGAAAGCAATTTACTGCCAAGAAATCATCGTGGCATTTACGCGCGTGCTGACCGCTGAAGAATATCTTACCATTTGCCTTGATTTATGTAGTCAAAAATAAGACGATCAGTGCAAGGAGCTCCTTAGATCAGTGTAAACTAAAGGCAGCTGAATTTTGATGGAAGAAAACCTCAGGAGAGAGTACACATCACGCTGAAAGAGATTGCTTAGAGAAGCCGTATGCATCTGCATCGAGGGAACTTCAACGTATAGTCAAAGAAAGACCGGACCGGAATCAGATATACTGTTTGAGTGCCATCATCAGCAATCTGGGATATTTTCTACCTGCTAGTTTTTTATGAAGCTTAGCAGGATCACCACAGTCTTCAAACAGATGAATACACTGATGAAGCCAGGAAGGCCAGAGCTAATTTTTGCCTATTCGTTAAGAGCGTGACACGAAACATATAAATATATAAATAAATATATAATCTCAAGGCGGTCATTCTTAGTGTTAGATTAAGAAGACTTTGAAAAATATTTCAGTTAAGGCTTTACATCCCAAATAAAGGTTATTTACACGCACGAAAAGCACTATAACTAACAGTTAAATATTTGGATAGTTTACTTTAATATTTTCAGAGCAAGTGACCTTATACATAGTTATTTCCCTACAGTTATTCTTACGAGAAAATGCTAAAAGGTTAAAGGGTTAACTAGAGACCGCAACAGTACTTGACTCATAGGTCTGACGCTGGCGGCCAAAAGTCGACAACAGAAAAATGGGATTTTCTCAAGAGCTATTCTTTTCCCCCTATCTAATACTGAAGAAAAAACTCCAAGGTACCCAACATTTTTCTTGCGGAGAAGGTATCTTGGATAGGGCGGGGACGCACTTGGGCGCTTGCCTGCATGACCGTGTCTAGACATGTTCATAATAGTTCTTGAGAAAATCCCATTTTTACCATTTTGGCCGAGCGTCACAGGCCACTTTGACCTAGCTAAGAGTCAAGTACTGATGCGGTCTTTGGGTTATCCCTACAGGAACTAAATAACATTGTGCGAAGTATTTTAAATTGTTCTAAAAACTCAGTTATGAAGTGCTGTAGTCATAATAGCGTTAATCAATGTATTTCGCTTAAGAAACTTCGTTTTTTTTTGTAAGTAAGATACTCGTTTTTCACGAGAAACGCCTTTAATATATTAATTTAATGGTAAAATAAATATATCGCCCTGCAACATCGTTAATTAAATAAACTGCAGAAACGCTCTTGCATCAGCCGTCGGGAGTACAATCGAAACTTTGTTAGAAAGGGTCGACTTGCCTTTACTGAAGGCAGGTTCACACGCTAGGCTTTTGTCTTTCACACGCCGGTCATTTGAGCCCGCTCGTTCAGTTTGGCGTCTGTAGTAAAATTTCGAATATTCTTGAAATTCGAAAGGAAACAACACTCCAAGTGCCTGGCACTTCTTCGCTGTTTAAACGATACGCAGGTGCAGAGATAACTATTGAGTAGAGCTTGGTTTCTCTTCGACGTAACATTGCTGAGGGCGTATTTGATTGGGTGCAGAATTTAGCCTTCCAGGCTTGACTTGTCCAAAACTTTGAACAGAAGCTTTGGCTTTGTTATTTTAAAGCGCGTCGCAAGTGTAAGGAGCAAGCGATTAGCCTGCTCAAAGCTTCAATAGGCAATGCAATATTGAATCTCTCAAAGTCTCAAGGGCAATCGATTAGAGGTCAATGCCTACAACTCAATTCAAAGGGTCGAAGCCGGCGCATCTGCCTGAAGTTTCGAATAAGTTAAGCCTCGAAGGCTTAATTTTGGCACCAAATCGAACAAGTCGTTAATTAAGAGCAGGAAGCATCTACTCGACGATCTAGGGTTACCTGATTCTTTAACATTGTCTGTATATGCTTTTAAAAATATACGTTAGCCATCAAGCCCCAGGCACTCCGTTGCTTCTCTTCTCTCTGTCGTCTAAGTGAACTTCAATGATGAGATATTTGCTTGTGTGGATATTTTCTGAGCATTGAGAGAATTAAATAAAATTTTCCTGCGTTGGAAAGCACTTATTTGTTCCAAAATACTGAAAGCAACAAAAGAGCAGTTAGGCAGCGAACGAACAGTTTTTTTTTTTTTTTTGACATGTTTCAATCTCGATATAATAAATTTATAACCTTATCCCACGCTCCAATATATAGTCAATGCAGTGAAGAATTATTTAAGTATAGTTTATTATGCTGAGATATGCTGCTATACTAATATAATGGCCCGAAACCAATTCCAGTAGGTCTTTCCTGGCCTATTTCTTTATTTGTGTATTTATTTTTTTAGCTTTCATTTGCCCTGCTGGAGTCGAATACCGTGCTGACAGCACTTTTTATGATGACGCTAAGCACTTTGCTCCATGTCCTTTTTCCAACTATAGCCTGAATCCCCAGCCAAGGCCTCCTAAAGCACAGGCCTGGGTCTGTACGTCACGAAGTTGGTCCGATCGGTACAGTGCCTTGACAAACTGTTAGACACAGCCTGCTATTTTTGGTTCACGTTGTGCATATTTCGGGCTTATCTGCATAGAAAACTCAAACTATCGTAATTTTGCAACTTGTAATTAGTTTAACGAAGAATTTATCTTCAAAATACGTAGAATAGGTTCCAATAAGATCAGGCTCAGATGAAAGATTTTTCCAGGGACTGTACGCAATCGGAACATGTTTGAGGCCCAGACCGAGGCCTGTACTTTAGAAGGCCTTGCCCCAGTCGCAGTACAACCAACTTCGCGCAATGAGAATTTGGTTAGCAAGTATGTACGCAGCCTCTCCGCCTCATCGTTCGTGTATATGTAACACGGAGGAAATACACAACTTGAAAAACACACTGTTTCTCATGCAGTCCCAATTTTCACTTTACTATATAGACTGAAATTATACAAAATGACCGTTCTGCATTTGAAGGTCTGTGACACACGATCAGCTAACTCGGGTATCCATCTGCTGCGGCAGGCTATCTTCCGCAAGACTATAAATGCCGAGTAATATATTCTCCATTGTAAACCTCGTTGGCAAGAAGACGGAGAAAAATGGTAACTCGTCTACTGATATCATTCCCTTGAGCCGCGTTCATATCTAAGAGCTGAATCACTGTATTGTGTCCTAAGCTTTAACTGAAGTCCGAAAGCAACAATGGCTTTGCTGGTATCTTGACAAGTCAATGGAAGAAAGAAGAGCACAGGCTAATTTTTCGGCCTCATTAAAGCAACAGCCGCAAACGTTGAAAGTTTCACGTATAATTATGTATGGTTGCGCTAATATGGAGTTCCGCGTTTGTGGCGTTTATAACTTGGACTTGAGGTCGGTAGAGTACAAGTTTTGTGTAATGGATTAGAAAAATCACCACTGACCTCTCATAGATGACGTCACTACCCCAGGCCCATCAAGACGTGGTGTCGATTTGTGGTGACGTCATTAATGGCTGCCAGGAATGACGCTTCGCATGTCTTCTGTTTCAGGTAAAAAAAATGGTAAACGCCAACTAGCCTTGATCCAGCACGCCAACTAGGATACCTATATACATTGGTTCGTGTAGCATTTAAATACCCTAAGGAGCTCGAAGAGTGTACGGTTGCAGTCGACCAAGGAGTGTTTGAACTATGGAGTGATAGGTGCAAAGTTTTTGATAACTGTGCCGCCCTCGTCCGTCCATATTTCTGAATAGGCCAATGCCCCCGGATGAAATATGAAAGAAATGCTGGAGCTGCCTGGCGCCACAAGAAACTAATTTTGAAAACAAAATGAGGTGTCCCTGTGCCGATGCTACGTTTCATTGTTGAGACGCAATGTTGCACCTGTGCAGCATATCCAACCGCACCAGTCAGTGCAATATTTGCACCAATTTTTTACAGAATGCCAGCCAAAGAAACTTATACAATTCAAGACGTTTCTTCCCTAGAGCAAATCATCCAATTAGAAAATTATTTTTAAAGTTCGGTTATCGAACTTGCTACTCAACATGCTACTCAACGTGCTACTCAACGTGCTACTCAACGTGCTACTCAACGTGCTACTCAACGTGCTACTCAACCTGCTACTCAACATGCTAATCAACGTGCTACTC
>LQNS02276883.1:36992788-37006592 GCA_001587735.2 Parhyale hawaiensis | reverse complement strand
GCTACTCAACGTGCTACTCAACGTGCTACTCAACGTGCTACTCAACCTGCTACTCAACGTGCTAATCAACGTGCTACTCAGCGTGCTACTCAACGTGCTACTCAACGTGCTACTCAACGTGCTATGCAACATGCTACTCAACGTGCTACTCAACGTGCTACTCAACATGCTACTCAACATGCTACTCAACGTGCTACTCAACGTGCTACTCAACGTGCTACTCAACGTGCTACTCAACGTGCTACTCAACGTGCTACTCAGCGGTGGGAACCTATCGCGTGTTTGGCACGTGTCTGCTCCCCTCGATTTCCTGTCCCAAAGTAGATATTGCAGCTCCAGATAGAAATACTTTATCGTCTTATCATTGTTTTATAATTAGCAACTATGACATAATTTACTCCAAATAGCATATCAATGTTTCATGCGTATTGGTTTCCAAAGCAAAGTACTACCAACATTCCGTTCACAATGCTAAAAATATAATTACTTCAAATAATTCATCATTACACCTTCTTCGCTATATTCATTCTATGGTAGATATCTTACCATAGCTGTGTATGCACGTACCATGAAATTAATCACTGGATATGGTGTAGCACAGCTTCTTGTCCTTTTCCAATAAAGGAAAGATATCTAAATACGCCATTTACAATTGTTTCAGTTGTACAGAGTCCACTAATGTTATTCTCATTCTGTCCTTCCAGAAGAACATCATCCAAAATGTAAACACAGGGTACCAGAAGCGCTACAAACAGTAGTCAGCCTAGATCCTATCACCGACAAAACTAGCGGTATGATGAACACGGCATTTATCTAACGTAATCAGTTTCCGCTGTTACTATACGTAGTATTCTCGTGTATACTTCTTCAGGAATAGTATGGAGCAGGGCATATTGTGCTAATTTAATCTCTAACTAATTCATTTACAATTTTTATGTCTAAAGTATACAGTGTACCCTGATAACAGTCATTTTTCTGCATAAAATCGTAGTACTCGCCCTCTTTCTTTAGTCTAGACATATCGTAATCCAACTGGATATTTCAACTTTTGAGTTATCTTGGTGACAGACAGAATAACAGACAGACAAAGCCGAAGAAAACATAACCTCCTTGACGGAGGTAATATTAATACTAATTATTATATCTAAAGTATACATGCAGTGTACTCTGATAACAGTCATTTTTCTGCATAAAATCGAAGTACTCGCTCTCAATCTTCAGTCTAGACATATCGTAACCCATATGTATATTCCAACCGCTTTTTCCCCCACCTTAGTACTAAGGTACTGGTCCACCTTGGGATGTTGGGCCCCCAATGGGTGGGCACAGCATTCAGATGAGATTTAATCAGTGGGTTACCATTTTTTCTATTTACACCATTGACATTACAGTCACTTCAAATATATTCATCCCGGCTGTGGGCCCAGATCTCAAAGTGACTTGAAGCATGTAAAGCCAGGCCCACTCTCTGCCTCAAAGTTACCACTTGTAAGTACATTTACGAAGTTCAAGAGCTCCTATGTGAATGACGCCATGCAGCATGCAGTGGGCTCTCTCACTGCCCTGGCGCCCAGGAGCTTGAGCCTGACGTTTTCAACTACAATTTCAAGTGTGGGGTTCGTAGATCTTGTTTCTCTCTGAAAGGAGAAATGATGGAACTTACAACACACTAATTCTTCTAATGTTGTAATACTCGTATACTACAGTATATCTGACCCTTGCCCTGCACTTATGCAGCTTATATTAACCCAATAGTTATATCATCGTGTTGTTAATCCTTTTTCATCTCTCTCCAGGCAATCTCTCGTTGTTGCTCTTCCTTTTCTACCTCAAATTGTAGTACTCATGTATGGGTTCAGTGCTTTGCTTAGCATACTATCCATACATGGTTGGAATATGACTCACGGATGCTTGATATACTACATATGCATGCTTGACGCATATACTGCCCATGCATGCTTGGAATATTACCTGAGCATTCTTCTAATATAGCCATGAAAGCTGGACATACTACCCATGCATGGTTGACATACTACCCAATCATCCTTGGAATATTACCCATGCATGCATGCTTCACGTACATTCTCATACATGCTTGATGAAATTTGAATATAAGCAAATTTCACCGGAGCGAACAGTGTCTACGCTCCAGCATTACATCTGTAGCGGTTTTCATACTTTCACGGTAACTGCAGAAGCTATAGGCAACTGCAAAGGGGCACTGCACTCATAGTTGCAGCCGAGAACAGTTAGAATGGGGTCATACTTCATTGCAGGTAATATATACCTACCTACTAGTCATGCATACTTACCTACCTACCTTGGGTACCTTGAGAGTCATTGCGAGAAGTCCAAGTGATGATTTGCACACCACCTGACGTGTTGTAGTCACGATGCTGGGTGTGTTCTGTGAGGCCGCAGTTCGCGACCAAAGAGAGAGCCAGCAGGGAATTATCTCCACAGTGCACGTAATCGCTGACCGCTAGTGTATCTGTTATTCTGCTTACATGAGAATCCAAGAAATTTTTAACTCGTATCAGTGGCGTTTCGAATATGCTGAGGCATTTTGTTAAACAGTGAAGCTACAAGAATAATTTGTTGCCACGGCTTTGCCGCCGTTTCTGCTTGGGATGCGAATAACACAAGTTCTTCCGGTCCTTTCTTAGTTTCTGGCGATAATCCATTTATTCACATTTACAGTGACTCATTCCAGAATTTTCGAAAGATATTTTAATGCACTCGAATTTTCTATTGCTGTTTTGAATACAAATGGAGCCAGCTGAGTTGTTTTATGGTAGTTGCACTCTTACATGCCTCGAATTTAGCAGTGAATGATCCTAGGATTGTTACAGGTTATTCTAACGTTTTTCTGGTACTCGGCATCCAAATTGAAGAGTACTACTTTATTATCGACAGAAATAATTGCTCTCATAGATTGAGCATCATATCTACTTCGCGTGACGAGAAAGTTCGTAAAATCCATCTACTCGTCTTCCTTCTCACAGCAACAGCTCTACCTAGGTATATATCCCTCAACGGCAGCATCGCCTTACATTTGCATTCCAACATCACCTTAAACTGTCTTTCTTTCAATTTCATGCCCATCACAGGTAGTATGAGGAATGAACTCGAAGCGTGTTGAATTTTTTCTGCATCTTAACAGCTTAAATTTCGTTTGAGTAAATTGTGTGGTATTTTTACCAACCATTAACAAATACTTTCCAAATCTCGCTAAAGAGACAGAATATCTCCCACTGACTACCCAGCAGATCATACTCGTGTGTCGCCAGCAAAAGCCGAAGTGACTGCATAGTTGTATTGGTACCTATAATGAACAGGCCCAATGAATGAATGAATGAATATACAGGCCCAAGCACGGTGCCTTGTGGTACTCCACTGAGTACCTGCTGTCTTGAAGACACTGTTGAAAATTACACTTTGAGGTCCATTTGACAAGAATGCTTCAAGCCACCGAAGACATTTTCCTCTGATACCCATATGGGAAGCTTTAATATTATTATTCCGTAGTCAAGCTTATCAACAGCCAAAGCAAAATCTAAGTGTATTATTTCCGTATTCTTCCCATGACACAATAGCTCTATGAAGGAATTATATTGCTCCAGCAGTTGGGAAGTAGCGGAACGTTTATACCGAAAACCATGTTGTTTTGATGTGAGTTCTGCAGATCATTACTTTCCAGATGGTGCCCCAGGTGTTTACGGAATACCTTTTCCAACGTCTGTGAAATAGCTGGGTTATTAATTTCACCACTTCAAACACTACAAGCTGCTTGTTGGCTTAAGTGACTTTCAACATGTAAAGTGGGATACAGTTGGGTCGTTGTTTTCATCTTTATACACACGCATTGCTGTCACAACCTCCTTGCGTAGTTGATGTCTGTGGATTGCAGCTGCGGGTTGGTATTTTCATCTCTTAACGCAGGCAGTGCTTGTTGACACCACCACCATTTAAGCTGCGACTGTCTACGGATGACAGCTGCATGGGTTGTATTCATCCTGCGAACCCACCGCCACAGGTGTGAACTACACGGACGTCAATAGTGTAACGGCATCAATCTCTCCCAACTCCCCAAAAACAACTGCGTCAAGTCGCTCAACCACTGTGATTCTGGTGAATAGTTCATTGTTCAGTTTCGATAACGCGACAGTCTTTGCATTCTCTCGCCGCTATGTCGATCATCAACCGATATTAGCTCGATATTAATCTTTGCTATCGAATTATTAAAAAACGGTTTAGACATCATTTCCTCATAGTAAGCTTCGTTACAGATGCATGCGAGGGCCCAAACGCAATACGTGTCCCGTCGTCAAAAAATTGGTGTGCTGCACCAATATAAATTAATGCTGACTGATCAAGTTATCTCTGGATTATACATCACTTTAATGATCTTCTCATGCATCCATCAAATTTCTTTTTTGTACTTCAATTGTCCCACATTAATAGATTGGATAGCCGGCGGTAGACGGACCAATAGGCCCATTCTCAGAGAGACACCGAAAATTAAGCCCCGGGCAGCTATTAGCCATTCCGTCAGAATCACAGAGATATTTGAAGAAGAAACAAAGGAGAATATGATAAGCATAAATTCAGCCGAAAAGTTATTGTGCGAGCACAATCAATTGCTGCAGATTCACAGAGCTCGTAGACGTTAAATAAAGTAATGGTAAAGTCAACTTTGACCTCACCCTCAGCTGAGAAACCCACACGCACTGGCTTCTGCTGCAGATATAGGCCCACTGGCCCCAGAAGAGTAAGTGCGGCTTCAGTCGAGCACGGGTCATCCATAACTATGGCGCCAATTTCACGGAAGATTCAAATGACCCGCAACCCCCTCCCCTCATCTTTGAGGAAGGCAAGTTCCACCACTGAGCAGTGCACACAAGGGCCGAGTTAGCACACCTATAGATAAGCAAAAAGCTCGCGTGCCTGAGTTGGCATCGAACCAGCGATACAAGGATTGTGAGCAGCGAACGTAAGCACACTTCTACCGTGATGGCAGTGTGCTTACGTAGTAAGTTGGGACATGAAAGAAAGTGATGTATGTATGATGGTGAAGAATCTTCATCTGTTGCGAGTTTGAGACTCCTGAGGAGAAGTCCGTAACTGAGGAGGATGTTGCTCCCAATGTTTGTCAAGACGAATTTTAAACGCATTGACTCACTCCGCACGGACAACTCCGAAGGCGATCTATGCCAGATGTTCACTAAGAAGTGCGGGAAGAACTGCTGGCGAAAAGAAGTTCTTCGATATTCATACTTCAGTTTCTGACCGTTGTTTTGCAGCCATTACCAAGAAACTTGACTTGAGAATCACTACTACAAACAAACTGCAACCCAGTCAGCAAGTTGACAAGAGTGTGATAATGGCAAGCAGATTACTGGGATTCATTATCAGGAAATTTGAGTACAAATACAAGTACATAGTCGTTCCCTTGAACAAAAGAGTAATACAGCCGCAGTGTGAACATCTGAAAAGACTTCACTCAGAAGTTGTCGAATTGAAGGGAGTCAACGCGTTCAAAAATCGTCTTGAGAAACATTGGGAGAAACACCCTCTACAGCTTCAAACACCTCCACCAGAAGTCACAAATTCTCAACGGACAAAGCCTTCAGAGGCCAAGTTAATTCTTCTTTTCTCTTCCGCCACAACTTAACGAATCGAAACTCCTCGGATCTGCAGCAATAAATCGCTCTTGCAAGATCGTCCCAAGGGCCGAGTTTTCTTGTACTGTTTCCCGAGAGATCTCTATGAGACTGACATTATGACAATAGCTTATAGAGCACCGGAGCGTAAGTCGCGGTGACGTTTTAGGAATGGACCAGTTGGTTCGTCTACTGCCGGCTATTATCTACAATATTGTTAGCTGGATCCGTACTGTTTCCAGTTTTGGGGATTGGAGAAATGATTGCATATTTATAAGTGCCTGGTATTACCGCAGATCCAATGAGTTATGCCGCTTAAAGTAAGGCGGGTAAAAAATTACTTAGCTTGCACAGTTTGAGGATTTTTGCTATAACTTCATAAGGGATTAAATCACTGTTTCCGCCAAGCTCATCAGTGGTCAAATCATTGCTTAGTTTTGTGAATTCCAATTCCATTAATAGTTACCAGTTGCTTCTAACAATTGAATATCAGGGTTACTGGTAACTTTACTAACAACTTTTGTCACTGACGGCTGTGTATTTCGCTCATCTCTTAATCGTTCTTAATCATCGATCTATTTTCGTCCAATAATGGCCCTATTTTTGTTTTCACAGACGAGTAAGACGAGTAATTAGATGCATAAGTGAAGACGTACTTACCGTTTTCTTTCATCTTCTGGAAGGCTTGTACTTCTTTTTCCTTCTTTTCTTCATCATGAGATTTTCCTAGATTGTATTCGATTTCTTCCAGTCTTGGCAGGCACTCTGTTCGTCGCTACAATACAACGATGACTTCTGACTTACCGTACTACCCATACATCCTGGGCATACTACTCATACATGCTTGACATACTCCCCATGCATGCTTGACATATTGTAAATAAATATGATCTGTAAGAATATACAGATGCGGGAAATGAAAGAACCGGATGAAAACAAATTATTTTACGATACAATGAAAACTGAAGTCTACTGACAACAACGAATGCCTATAATTTAGCCCTAAATAAAATCACTCATAAGAAATGTCTTGGGGAAGTAAGGGAAATTTCCTTGCACACACACGCTCAATAATATACATAATCAAGTGATATTATCTACATAATTGTCTGAAAGCAGGTGGCCATCGCCCTTCATTAATCAATGCCGGACCTATGCACCCATAACAAAAATTATTGTTGACCTCTATTTGCGTAGCATATGAGAAATACTTGACTCTCAGTTATCAATAGCACCATCCTTGGGCGTCCCAGAAACAGAAAAAAACGTAACATTCTGGGAGGGCTAAATATTCTGTTGGGAATAGGTTCCTAAACTACATAGTCCAACCAAGAGTGAACTGCTTTGCAAAATTTGCCACTGGAACGTGAAGTGTGTTGGGTGATAGGAAATAAACAGGTAGCCAACAAAACAGGCTACTAAAGCACTCGTTACATAAACAGAACAGTGTGTGTACTAAGACACTAAAGGCATGTTCGATTAGGCAGCAAAATAAGGCGCATTCGAGGCTTAACTTATCGTAAGCGCCAGACCGGTGCCGTGGCTCCGACCCGTTGATGCAAGTTTCAGGTGTTGATCTTTAATCTTTGCTTGCGAGACTTTGAAGAACTCGATCTTGCTTCATAAACTGGAAATTTCAGTGGACTCAACGCAATCGGTCTGCTTGTAACACCTGCCACACGACTGAAAGTGACGAAGCTAAGGTTAGTGTCTGAAGTTGCGGACAAGTCCCGCCAAGTGGGCTTGGCTCAGATCGACTTTCACGACTGAATCGTACGCGCCCTCAATGCACGTGAATGAGAAAGGGAATACTAGACTAGGATGAGCACTGCACTGTAAACAAGGTTCCCGTGCTCTTAGACGCTTTTTTAAGCTTAATCTGGTCTCATAGCAAGTACTTTATGCTTGTAGGCGCACTTTTTGCAAGTTTTTGTAGATGTGCAATAACGCACAGGTGCCAACTAATATATGCACTGCCTTATTATTTATCTACTATAAGCTATCTGCTAGTCCTAATAGGATATTCGGCCCACGATTTTAAATATGCTGACTTGCTATGATAGGAAAATCAGAAATCAGCCAGCTTACAGAATTATCGGTTACGTCTCACAGGGCTGCCATCTGCAGCTCAGTTAGCAGGCATTACTTCCAATTTCATTCTCTGTAAAAACTCATTTTATGAAACACGGTGTAATACTATTAAGCAAAGCAATGAATATACAAGTCGTTTGTTTCATGAAACAAGTTGTCATGATATTAAGCCAAGAAATCCTCCTTCGTGTAGAGAAATAAATTATGTTTAGCTTATGAGGACAGTTTGGCGTTGAGGTCCGCCTCTATGCTGGACTTGAGCGTGGCGACGAGGTTGTTCCGCGACTGCTCGGTTGCCAGCCACCCGAACTTGTTTTCGATCTTGGCTGCGTCGGGGATCATTTGGACGCCGTCGGCGATGTACTCCATGAGTGAATCTTTGTCGAACGAGGGTGTCAGCCAAAACTGGAGACGACGTTGGTCCAGTGGAGTAAGAGAACTGGAATGACAACAAGAGTTGTTCCGTCACTACATGACTCAGTTTTGCACTTCCACAGTAATAACAGTGATTGGGCAAAGTTTGGAATTGAATGATGAACGGCGCTTGTTGCTATGAGTTTACTTATTGTCATGTTAACGAAATGGCATTCAAGTGGAACTTTTCACCAACTGTTTTGCAATAAACCATCGGCAATTTCCTTAGATTAGTCGAACTCCTGTGTTACAAAAACATTGTTGACAAGCATTTTTTACGATGCAAAAGTATCGGAAAGGCATCGTCGATCCATCCCTACAGAATGGCATGTCCGGCTGTCTCAAGTGCAGTTCTACATCGATTGCCGCCTAAAAGTCTATTCAGTGTTAAGAATCAGAAGTCGGTGATTGAAATTTCCGACCAAATAAAGCTAAACGGATTAGATTATATTGATCGCAGTGTGCTTATTGATGAAACTTTGAATCCGTTGGTGTCAATTATTATTTATGTACAACACCGAGAAAAATTATGATGCACGTAGGTGTTTCATAGCGTAGTTATTATTATAACACTTTGTTTAACCTCCGTAGTCGCAACTTAGGCGTTCCAACAGAGATGAGTGTGTAGCATTCAAATACCACATAATTTGTCGCGTGGCCTACGTGCGCTACTACGGGCAGGAAACAAGGCGCAAAGCATAGTAGGAGACACTCGAGTGGTCGGCCTCTCTCTCGGCCTTCCACACGAGAGAGATGAGAGAAGTCACGCGGACTAGGTTCGCTATCTCGATCGACAGCCCACCTCGCGGAACAGAAAAGAAAATAGAGAACCTAGCTAACTTTACAAAACTAATCTCGTCTGCAGGAACTGAGGCTAGATGCAATATCTCCTGCGGAAGAGGTACTGGGGTTTGCCCCTGGGGTCGTAAGGCCCAATATATTATGACAGGGATAGGGCCAGTCATAATATACTCGTGAGGGCTTCATGGCGTAGTTTAGTATGTCACCGTAGCAGACAGAAAAACATATTTCAGTCAGAAAAATATATTTCCGCAAAAACAAATTGAACAAAAGCTTTGTAGTTATGTTACGCGTGCGACGCAAGACGCGGTTACATACTAACACGCAAATCGCTATTGTTTTTCAAAGTTTCGTCTCTTCTTCAGCTGCATCAATTTTACCTGTTTTTGATGCATCTTGGTGCATCATCGGCTTTGTCACAAAACCAAAACACGCAAGTGCATGTGGGTATAGCCACTTAGGTATAGCGAAATGAAAGCGAGGGCTATATTGGCGACAGTGAAGTCTGTGTCGAAGCCCACATTCTAGCCGAGCCCCGGGAATGCTGTCTGTG
This sequence comes from Parhyale hawaiensis, assembly GCA_001587735.2. NCBI lineage: Eukaryota > Metazoa > Arthropoda > Malacostraca > Amphipoda > Hyalidae > Parhyale > Parhyale hawaiensis. The sequence goes on along the minus strand of LQNS02276883.1, from coordinate 36,997,070 downwards.
AAGGGCAGTTAGAGTACATCTCAAGCCAATGCTGGGAGCCGTTGTGCCATGCTGCAGACTGTGGTTTTCCGGGAAGATTCGATTTTATCTTTGAAAGGACATCTTTGAAGACATATATTAGAGGCGCCATTGATGCGGACATTTTCATTGAGATGAGCTGTACATCATGAGCGTCAGCGGGTCAGAAAGTTCAATTGAGACCATTAGTCTCACTAGTTGGTGTCGTGTTTCAGTTGTTCATCCCAAACCGGTTACCACTGACACAGCCTTCAACTCAATCCTGCCCCGCCTCATGAGTAATCGGTTTGCAGCTAAAATCCTCAAACTCGATCCAAAGTTGCACAATCAACACTAATGATGAAAAATTCGAACAAGTAGCAAAATATAATGAAATAAACTTATCTGAATGAAACTAACCTAATCGATGACATCTTAAATCTGACATTTTAGAAATTGAAGCGTGTGACAAGTAAACTTCACTAAAACCTCCAATGATAGCAATTTTGACACGTTCTAGCAAATTACACTTGATTTAGAGTAACAGACTAATAAAGAGACTTAAATCCCGGAGGAGATATAGAGCAATTACAATATTCCATCGAACGGTAACGAAACGATAAATTATTGCAGTCGCAGAGCTGGTTGCTTCTCTTGCATTTTGTAATGGCCGACTACAAATTCTGGTAAGTACTTACTTTTTGAACTTCTGGAGGCCTTCCGGGTCCAGGTCAACTAATTTCTGTGATCCGCAGCTACTGCTTTCCTGTAGCACAAAATCAGTTTGTTATTCCGAAATATGTACTGATGATCTTCGTATATATACATATAAGTATGTATAGATGTATATACTGCCCTACATGTATCCATGTGTATAAATATGCAAGCTGTAGTTACAGCCTGTACTCTAGACTACATTGACGTGTAGGGTATTGGCAGTGCCTACTTTCAATAAAATACAGTCTGGTTACATATTTATTTTGAATAAAAACGCGAATGTAATCCACCATAAATGCCATGGTTGAATAGTATAAATAATTATTATACTGTAAACTCTTCCAATCTTTAAAGAAAAAATTATTATGCTAAGAAAAGTTCAGTAGCGTCTACCACTGTTGAAAGCATTGAATGGCAATCATCTCTCCAGGCATAATCTGTAATTATAGCGGCAAAGGAAAAGTATCTGGATCTATCGTCAGCAGTGGAAATTAAAATTATTTACATACTGACATCTTACCTGGCACACCCGCATCGGGGTCTGCGCCCCTAGAGGTGCTGCAGCCCGTGCTGTAAGTCCTATGAGTTTGGCGTTGAGGTCCGCCTCAATGCCGGACTTGAGCGTGGTGACGAGGTTGTTCCGCGACTGCTCGGTTGCCAGCCACCCGAACTTGTTTTCGATCTTTTCGGCATCGGGAATCATTTGGACGCCGTCAGCGATGTACTCCATCAGTGATTGGTTGTCGAAAGAAGGAGTGAGCCAAAACTGTAGGCGACGCTTATCAACTGGTGTCAAGGTTCTGTGAAAAAAGTTTGCATGAAAGTTTCCCTTCTCCCGGAGAAGTTCATGTTAATGGCTTCAACCAAACTGATTCTTTGATACACTGGATGAGCCGAAGTGTAGTGCAAGCGATTACAAGTGACTATAATCTGACCATTTTATCAAGGCAGTCTGGGCATCGTGAAATTCATCTACAGCGTTGCCAATTCTATGGGTATTTCTGATTTTTCTCAATATACAGGTAGTGGGCGGGGCTAAGATATGGGACGAACAAAATCTCAGAAAAACCCAACGCTGTAGAAGAATTTGACCTTACCCAAACTATCGTGGCAAAATGGCCAGAGTATAATTAATAAGTTGGTTACGTGATATCCTTCATAAAAATTATTCTTCTCGCCAAAGTTATTTTCAACGATTCATATTCAAAGGAACCAACAGCGATGTTCCTGGAGAGAAAATGCAAACTTGCGCTGAGCCATGCAGTTATTCCCATCAAAGTATTGTTACTGGCATATATCCCAACTGCCTCACCAATAGCAATCGATATGAACAATATATATATTTAGTCATACAGCAGTGAGGAAAACCAGAAATAAATTTCGAGGCACAGCCCTGTCTACAATAAACGTAAATAAAACCAGGTGGAATAACGTAAAGTTTATGAGAAGAAAACGATGAAATCCTTGGGTATTTAGATTTCGGGATTTTTCACTGGTGGCGAGTTATATATAAAAAGATACTTACTTTTCGAATATACGAATGCCTTCATTGTCGAGACCGGACAGAGTCTGCACACCGATAAATTTGCCTCCCTGCAACAAAATATCTATGAGAGCACATTTGCCTGATGCATAATAAGCATTTGCAAATGCCCGGAATGTTTATATTGTATTGGGGGATTTGAACAACCGTAGACTGCAACAGTACTTCACTCTTAGGTCCAAAAGTGGCCTCTGACGCTGGTGGCCAAAATGGGAAAAATGGGATTTTCTCAAGAGCTATTATGAACATGTCCAAACACGGTCATGCAAGCAAGCGCCCAAGTGCGTCCCCGCCGTATCCAAGATACCTTCTCCGCAAGAAAAATGTTGGGTATCTTGGAACGAAAATCCCATTTTCCGTTGCCGACTTTTGGCCGCCAGCGTCAGACCTAAGAGTCAAGTACTGTTGCGGTCTACGGAACAACAACTCTTGGGATTGTAAAGGACATGGAGATTCAGGCATGGCAGCGTCCTGGATATCCATAACGTTAGCGACAGTAGGTCTCGGTTTTTAAAGAAACTAATCAGAGGTCAAAAGCACCAAGCTTGAGCCAGAAATTAAATCTGGTTTTTGGTTGAAAAGTATGAACCTCAAATTCACGTATTTCGCAGACATGCAAATTGGTATGCTTTCACCAGAATGCTTTGGAATGTAGAAGCTGAGTGAACTTGAAGATGAAAATATTGCATCAGATTTTTTTTATCGTCTTTAGTCAACTAATGATAACATAGACCGTTATAGACTAGCAACAGTTTTACGTCACGATCTTCAAGATCTCCCAAGCGAGGATTATGGGCTTCGACGGTGCCCAGGTAATACCGGGACTTTTACTCGAGCTTCGCCCTTTCATTCATCGGATGTCCTTCCTGCCGTGAACCAGTGACGCTGATAGGATTAGAACCCGGGACCTGCTGATCCAGAGGCGGGAACTTTACCATTACGTTACGGCGGCCCATGGACGTCTTTTCATGGCCACTCTGTGATTGATTTCAAGTTATCGGTTGGTCATCGTGACGAGTTTCTGAAGCGATTCTAAGAGTGATGTTATTGCTACATGATGACGGCAGCAAGTTGAAAGCAACATGACTTCTCTCCAGAATAGATCGAGTGTGATCAATGAGTGACTCAATATGTCAGACAAGCAAAGAGTCAACTTTTGAAATAGAAGTTCCCGGTGTTTTTTTATGTTTAAGGCAAGATAATAGTAGTTCTTGGTATAAGGAGAAACTGATTAAGATTATCGAGTTAATTTTATATGCTGATTTTTAGAAGGGTGCATTGAGTCGTTATTAATCTGTTCAGCGTTCAAAACAAATGAAACAAAGTTAACTAACGTACGAGTTGATATTCAAATGAATTAGCTAGAGGCTGGCACTCTGGAAATCGAAGAGGCGGTGCCCTGGCTTTCTCACTTTGGGAGATGGTGTCGAAAGAGCAAAATCTCTGGAATCACTCGCTGCTCTAGATCGATATTCGTCACCTATCGCCAACCTTGGTTTGGATCCTATATAATTAATCCTCAGTAATGCATAAAATAGCTAGGATAGCGGATATTCTCGTTGGAATAGTGGGTATAATAAAGCATTATTTTTAGACAGTTTTTACGTATCATCTTCAATAATATTATATATTTAACCCACGATTAGTCTCTATATACCCTCAGTGAAACAAACTCTCGCTTGTGCCAGCTTGATGCCCTCGAATGATTATCTAGTAAGTCTTATTTGAACACTGGAACCCTACCTGCAATTCTTGCATCTCCTGCCTGGCTTTCTGGAACACGACGAAACCTGCACCAGATGCAACAACCAGCCCCAGCTTAGCGGTGAGGTCCGCCTCTATGCTGGACTTGAGCGTGGCGACGAGGTTGTTCCGCGACTGCTCGGTTGCCAGCCACCCGAACTTGTTTTCGATCTTGGCTGCGTCGGGGATCATTTGGACGCCGTCAGAGATATACTCCATCAGTGAATCTTTGTCGAACGAGGGTGTCAGGAAAAATTGGAGACGACGTTGATCCATTGGAGT
>LQNS02276883.1:36940287-36992518 GCA_001587735.2 Parhyale hawaiensis | reverse complement strand
GCTCGGTTGCCAGCCACCCGAACTTGTTTTCGATCTTGGCTGCGTCGGGGATCATTTGGACGCCGTCAGAGATATACTCCATCAGTGAATCTTTGTCGAACGAGGGTGTCAGGAAAAATTGGAGACGACGTTGATCCATTGGAGTTAGAGAACTGTAAAATGAAGGTGCGAGACTTATTTTTCCAGCAAGTACCCTATTGAAATTAGAGCGTGGAGACGCTGCGGCAGGCTTTCCTCGCCGGCGTCCTGTTTACCTACATCTGTTGGCAAGCCACAGGCGCCATTACGCTCACGATTATTTTTGAGTATTTAAAATGGCTGCGGCGATAGAGAATCATGCCGCTTGTCCTGTACATTAGGACAGGAATAGTTTGGTGTTGCTGGATTTCTTGCATCCTGGTTACACAATACACTTTAGGACGCATTTCAACACCTTTTAGAAACCGCGCCGTACGATTCAAACACAAAGTGTGGCGTGCTGAGTAGAGGATCGTGGTACTTCATCACAATGCCTGTCCACACGTCACTAAACATACTCCATATCTCAGCGTATCATTTGACTGGGAACAACTTGATCATCCTCCTTACAGTCTTGACCTAGCGCCCAGGGACTAGAACCATTTGTTTCTACAACTGACTGTTTTCACCGCGTAGCGTAGACGATGATGCGATCAAACCGACCATGTTGCAGAGGGTGTCACATTCAGTCGACAGAATTATATAAAGAGGGGATTCGAAAACTGATAGTCGTATACGACACGATAAGTGTTTTAATATTGGCGGTAATTATGTATGAAAGTAGCTTGAGATACAGCTTCAATACTATAAAACTGGCAGTAGAATAATGAATGTTTCATATTACTTCAGCAGGGTACGTATTTTACGACAACCCTCGTATTTTAACAATGAAAAAAATTGAACCCTGTTCGTTCCTTCTTTGGGTCGAGTTGGTGTTATCTTATTCAATAATAATGTCAGTACCACCGTCAAGAAAATTATGTAGAGCTGTAGCAGTGCCAATCCAATCCGAGATCAAAATGAATGAGTGAACTGCGTTTGTAAATTGTGCATGTTGCGCAGATGTTATGTAACTACTATACTGACCGATGTTTATTACATCTGAGCAGATCTACTTTATTTACTATAGCGTGCGCACAGCTCGAGCACAGGCAAATGCTGCAACTATCTTCTTTTGAATAAAGAAACACTGCTATTGCAAAAACACAAGCGGCCTAACAATTAAGTATTTTTGGACTGTAATTGTAAGAGTCTGTTCTGCTAATCATACATGGGTGGGTTATTGCAAAGTTGTGCTTGCATGATTTGACTTACTTTCGGAATCTGTTCAGGCCTTCGTCGTCAAGATCAGCCAACTTGTGGGGACCCTGGCCGCTCGCCTGTAATATGAATTGGGATTAAATCTTCTAGCATCTTGTAGGAGGCATCAGCCTCTATTCAAACTAGTTTTCTAGTATTTCCACAATTTGTGTCCAAACAATCAGCCAGGTACAAAGACATAAACACTTCGTTATTTGCATTTACACCGCGCGAGTCAATTATACCTAGCCTGCAATTCCACCGAATCAACCTAGATTCGGATGCCTCTCACAGGCAGAAATTACTGTACCGGTAAAAAATATAGTTGTCTACCTATGACAATGTAAGTTAAACAGGAGTCTGGCTAAATGCACCTTCTCATAGATGAATATAAACTTACTCTAGCTTAGTGACATATTTCTGCGCATTCAACTAGGCTATATGGGTATCTAGCAAGTGTAGTGAATTGATCATATGTAGAATACTAAAAGATCCTGTTCATTTTGAATGCAGACATGTTGCCATTTTTCTGCAACTTAGCTGACAAAATAAGACTAGCCTACACGTAGGCGGCGGAATAGCTCTATAATCCGATGAAGAGTTACAGAATTTATCAAATTTATGGATTTTTTCATGAAATGCTGCCGATCGAGGATGCTGGATCAATATAGCAACAGGTCAGGGAAAAATCCTTTAGGAAATAACCTTTTTCCGGCTTAAGGATCTTCTGTCTCACCTGAGATTGAAGCACCTCTTGTCTTACTGATCCCTGACACTCCGCGGCACATGACAGTTTGGCGTTGAGGTCCGCCTCTATGCTGGACTTGAGCGTGGCGACGAGGTTGTTCCGCGACTGCTCGGTTGCCAGCCACCCGAACTTGTTTTCGATCTTGGCTGCGTCGGGGATCATTTGGACGCCGTCGGCGATGTACTCCATGAGTGAATCTTTGTCGAACGAGGGTGTCAGCCAAAATTGGAGACGACGTTGGTCGAGGGGAGTCAGAGATCTGCAAAACGAGGTCCATTTTGGGAAGTTAACTAATGCAGGGCCACGCTATGTGACTGTAGGTTCAACTTGTGAGCTGATGTTCAGCTCACAGGTTGTCTCCGTATACAATGAAACTGCATAGAGCTTTTCATCCCGGGATCCTGGGAATCATATAAATGCCCTGAAATTTAAAATCTACCGGATCTCTATATAAAAAACATGAGAGCGCCAAGGGAAAGTCGGTGGCAGAAATACTCATAAAAAGCGAACGTACGCTCATAAATTGAGGGTGCATTGTATTGTGTTACACCGAAATAAGGCTACATCAGCAACAATTAGTGTAAAGTGCAAAATCAAGTACTGGACAGACTTTTCAGTATTATATGGTTTTCAGGGTAGTGTTATATACTTTTTGAGGGTCATGGGCTTGAGTTAGACATAATAGTGACACTTCTGCATAAGTTAATTTTAGATTTCCATCGACTTACTCGCGGAACTTTTGAAGACATTCTTCCTTGAGGTCCGTCAGCTTCTGCGGTCTGCCGGTGTTGCACGCCTGTAGTTCAACGATACTTTGTTATCATTTCCCTATTTCCCGCCTTGATACGAATGAAACAACAATAAAACTTTATTTTCTGTTGTGACGATATGTCCACGAAACATGCCTCAGAATTTTTAAGGACATTAGGCTATTACTTTAAACACTTTTTGGGGTAATCTTCGTAATTAACAAGCAACTAGTTATTTCTTGCATTATAAATCCTATGCGGATTTCCAGTAACCAATCAAAAAATTCTGTTCTATTTTTGCTTTTTTAATACTGTAATTATATTAAAAATCTCTAATTTCTATTGCACAGTGGACTGCAGTGAGTTTTGAATCTATTCATGCAAAATATATTCATATTATTGTGCGACGAGTTGCTGTACGTGCTCAGACAAACCATCAAACAAAAATATATACCTAATCGGGTGTTTAAAATTCATCTTTTCAATTTTTTTGACCACATTTATAAAATGAATTTAAATCTACAAATCACACCAAAATAAACATGTTGTTTAACGATTATTCTTTCTGAACATATATAATTTATTCAATATGCCTTCTGTCGGTATCGATAACCTGCTGGAAACGCTTTGAGAACGCTTGCAAGGGTCACGAATGATAGCTTGAGGAATCTTTGCCATTCCTTCAAGAGTGTTGGCTTCACAGCCTCTATATTTTTGTGATGGGAAGCTGAGACTTTGCTCTCCAATACGGACCAAATGCTGAAATGAAGAGGATTAATGTCTGGAGATGAAGGAGGCCATTCTTTCTTGGAAGTGACCTCTGACACATTGCTGGCAAGCACTCTTGAGTTTTTTATGCTCCGTGCGCGGGCGCAGAGTGGTGAAAGAAGTTTAGCACACATAGAAACCTATACAGCATCAAAATTACTATTTATTAAGTAGAAATGTGCGTAGATAAAAAGCTTGTAACGATAATTAATGAACATCCTGTATTTCTCTCCGAAATGAGGTTTTCATATTTACTATAATATTTGTAAAGTACTATTTTTATAAACTAGTTTAATACATGATAACGATGAGCCCTACAGAAATATAGCGCTATCTTGCAACACATACTCAACCGATGAAAAGTTTTACTCCGATCTACTAGCTCAAAATTCTACTTCAATTTCTGTGCTCAACTAATGCATAATTTAAACTAGAACACTCCTTGGCGTAAGACCATCACCCGCGGTAAGAGAAGGGAGGAGTTACAAATGCGACGCTATGATTTTGGTGACCAGCTAACTCTAGATGCTTGGCATATTTCACATCTCAGCCAACCCACATGACTGCCTGAATAAGTGCTGATGATTGCTCACCTCTTTCTGCCTCATTTTGGATGGACAAACAAACAAACAGACGTACAACTGAACCGTAAACGAAAACAGATGATAAAAAGCACCTATCGAAGTTAGAAAAATAATACCTTTCATGGCGTAAAGCCTCCGTATGCACGTACCGTAGCAGCTCTTCAGCAAATAAAAAAAAAATGTTTTTGATGGAGCAGAGCATGGTGCTGTTCTTTTGTATTATTCCTTCACCAAGCACGTAACTGCTTATTATTATTTTCAAAATACCTTTCTTACCAGAGCGTTTTTCAGGTAAAAATGTTAAGCAAATTGCACTTACCATTTTCACTTGCAGGTTGGGAGAGGTGCTGGAAAATGAGACCTAATTGTGGTTGGTAGCAGAGGAATGGGTAATTTCAGGTAATAAAGTATACACTACTGGAACACAGAAATTGTTTTACATTTAATAAAAATAGACACGAAACGGTGATGTAATGTGCTTATCCATGTGTGTCGGTTCAATTATTTGAATATGAAAGCAGCACTACAATATTCCCTTACAAAGCTTCTGGCCGTCCCAGAAACGGTTTTAGCTTCTAGGGTGGACAAAATTTTGGTTAGGGATGTTGAGCTGCAGGATACTTTAGTATTCAGATATTTGCAATAGGAAATTTTGACGCAAACGTCCCGTATTTTTTATCTGTGGTGTCCACTTCATTCACGATGTCATCGAATGAATGCTTACGATTTTACGATGTGCAAATAGATTTTAAGAAGTAAAGATATGGAATAAGATTAAGGTAATATTTGCAATATGGTACGGTACAACCGTAACATGCGTCCGGAAAAGATAAAGCGCCCCTGCACATGCAAGCGTTTTAAAGATGTAATTTCAAGGGAATTATAAAATCTCTCTAATATCAGCAGAAAATAGTTTCTGCTTAAATCCTTTAGAATTGAAGCGGAGAACATCAGTTTCTTTATTTGCTGTTTTCCTACTTATAAATGTTAGAGCCGCGTTGTTTCACCGAACTTGAAGGGTTGATGTGCTGCCACGCTAACTGCTGCCTCTCTATGTCCTATGAAGGTTGTACGACTGTAGTTAGCCGCAGATAGCCTGAGTTGTGTGTGCGTCAGTGAGAGAAGGCACTTCGCAAGTGCTCCTTCTGCCCTCCTGACCGTCCCCATTTCTAGAGAGGCCAGTGTCCGCCATGCAATGAACTTTGGTCGGCAATATATGGACGGTGAATTGCCGAACAGTAAGAGTTTTTCCCACGCTTGAAAATAGAACGTCGTACCTCGTGACAATGAGCGAGGCAGCACTCCTCATTTCTTAACCACACGGGAAAATAAATTTATTCTTCCTATGCCAAAAACACATCCAATATCCATCGTAACATTATTTTACATGTTAATGGTAAGTTTTAAATAATAAATTTAATACTCCGAGATACAACTCAAGATTTATTTTTAAGGTAATTTTCAATAGCAATGACTTTAGGGTGAGGTGCATGAGTCCCTCAATGGAAGCAAATACAATTGTGATATCTGCTCTTCTCCACGCGGGGCCCCAACGAGCCCGATATTGCCATGCGGCTAAAGATCAGTCGGATAACAGTCCACACAGTCGTAAATAGGTAGAGGAAGGTGGCAACCTCAAGGATCGACCTCGTTTAGGTTCGCTGCGTGCCTACAATCGAGCAATGAACAGCTTGCTTCCGTAACGTTGGGCCTAGATGAGGCCCTTCATGTCCAACTTGCCGCACAGCCCCCGCGGAGAAGAGCAGATATCTCAATTCTCTTTGCTTTCATTGAAGCACACATGCACCTCACCACTATTTATTGCTAGTAAACTTGCCTAGAAGGGATGAATTTCAAATTTGAGTCACAAAGAATAACATTTACTATTTAAAACTGACCACAAACATGAAGTGTAACAGAGCCCGATGCAACTCGTTCCGCTACCCAAGACTCACAGTGCATTCTTAAATTGCTACAACTAATATACATCCGTTTCTCATCCAACTCTGATTGCCGCCGAATTCTCTTTCAAACCGTTAATTACTTTTAAGAATGCAATGATCTAAAATTACCCGACGGCCCGCGCAACTACTAGAAATTGAATCAATACGAATGATTTCACACTGGCGTGCGGTTGCCTATTCTGCTACCAATGCAACGGAAATTAGAAACATCCAGACATGAGGCGTAAAAATTCATTAAAGTTGGTTTCTCTTCATCCAATCATTGAGGAGTTAGATCTATACATAGCAAACCTTCCGGTGTAATTTTCATTATAGCTGTGCATTTGATGATCTACTAGCATGCACCCAACAGTTATTTAATTAAGCTCACGATAACAACAACTGCAAACACTACAGTTTTTCTAAAAATTTTTGTCAACCAACAAAGCCGCCTTGATCTCATGCAGAGTACTCCTTTCATTACGAATTTTTTATCACCGACGACACCAACCCTCCTCATAGGTAGTCTGTAACTAAAAGCTGCAGTCTACCTGAGAAAGTTACTAAAAATTCATGATTAATATTCCGTCAATGAAAACACCAAGGTTTCTTAGATTTTCTCAAGCTATTCTTTCACAAGAGACAAAGCACCGAAATAAACAGAAGAATATCTATTGGTATTTTCTAGCGCCGAAGACACCAACGCTCCTTGCACTGTCACCAGAAGTAGTCTGCCGGTTGATAAATAACCGTTAAAGGAAGCAAATCACAAAGGCGCTATCTTATCTCTTCGTTTATCAGTGGATAGTAGTATATACATACATACACACACACGGTTTCGAGCGGAATATTGCTACTCATAAAAGAAATTCTATTAAACGTGATATTGCGCACGTACAAGCAACTAATTTCAAGCAGCACATTTATTTGTTTCATTTCCGTCCACCTATGAATGCAGTTCAAATATTTTAGCGCCTTAGAGTTCAAGACAACAATGAATTAGCAAACCCGACGTCGGTATTAGTTTCTGCACTTATTTACTGATCAAATTTACGTAAAACTTGAATTTTTTCGCGATTCACGCCCTGCATAGTGTTGAGCCTCAAGTGCACGATATCATGGCTGCCCTAATATTTTAACTGTTATGACATTCTCAGTGTCCTAAAACTCTAAATGGAATCGTCTCATAAAATGTTTGAGTAATCTTTTAAGAACCAGTGATGTATCTGGGTTAAGTACAATAAATTTGTAAGAAAAAATAAATATTAACCAATCAAGTAACATTATTTTGCCGAAAGTATAATGATAGACCGCAACAGAACTGTTGCGGTATATGATATAATTTTGTTCACAATAAGTTACATAAATTTGTGAAAAAATATTCAGGCTAGGTGATTTAATTTCATTAGAAAAACAATTTCACGTTAGTAAAGCTAGACTATTTAATAGAAATCAAAATATTGTTTAAACTGTTTAAATTAATTTTGTAGAAAAAATTAGAAAAAGGTTATATAACACAAGTTTTGTAAGTAAAGTAAGTGACCCCAGGCTTCACAGATACATTGTGGGAATATATTCACTGGCACACCCAACACCAATCAAGTCCCACAACACAATGACACTCAGGAGAACAATATGAGCTGCCAGCTGACTGCCATGGGGTAGGTATCTCTACTCCCTGAACACAACTGTCTCGACCTCTATCTGGAGCACTGTCGCCCACTGATATCCTATCTAGGCGAAGGAAAGGTTGCTTCAGGTGCGTTTCCTATCTTAGTCGAAGGTAAAATACCCTCTTCACGTAATGCTTTATCTGCTCTCAATCTGTAGGCAGAAAGCTCTAATGGAGCGCCTTGATGATCATATCTAAATGTAGGCACTCCAACAGTTCAGACTGGCTCAATACATGCCGAAATTAGATGTACTCACAACGCAGCAAACGTCTCCACGGGTGGGACTAAAACGATGGCCATTCTGAACTACTCATACTAGATATATAGGCGCTTTACTAACTTGAATTTCTGCTGGCAACTCATATATGATTAACGAAAAAAGTTACAGTAAGTACGTAATTTACTACGCGTTCGAATTGTCCTATTGACGATTTCCGAAATTCAACCGATCTGTTTCATATTTACGGTTGCATTTATTAAGTTTGTTGCTTAAATAACATTTTTTCAATCAGCTTTCACTAAGAGCACTGGGTGACAGTATTGCAAAAAAGTTAATATATTTGTACAGTTCCCTTCGATGATATGCGTTCTTATCCAGTGACATGAAGGACGGCTACCAACAGTAGAGAGTTGCCTTGTAATGCTGATATATGAAAATGCTTCGTGTATTAATTTATTTATTTATTTATTTCGTGTCCTCATCTTAATGAAGCAGATAGGCGAAGAATGTGCCAGATTGTAAATAAGATACGTTTTCATAAAGATCGCTGACCGGGTTACAGAAGATGGCAAAAGTGGGACCCTTATTCCTTTTCCTGAAGACACTTCTTGCTTGAAACGCTTCTTGAAATCGAAACAATATACATGCAGCTTCTGGTGTTTAATTTCATAACTTTTTCTCAAATCACGACTTATTAATTCGGCAGATGATCAACGAAGCACTCACGAAGTGATGATTTTTCACATGCAGTAGATAATTCTTTCTTCTAGCTTACTGTCTTTTTTGAGAGGAGCTGTTTTCGCATCATTGGCCAAAATTTTAGCACTTAAATGCGGCAAAGTTTGAGTTTGAAAGATAGTGTCATGGCTATGGTGCGCTCACATTGCATATAAGCTGACTGGCGTTGCATTCAAATATCCTCAAGATTTTACTTCTGCCTCTCACTATGGAAGACGCACGTTTAAGGAGACAGGAAAATAGGGAACGTAAAATAAGAACAGGACTACTTCAGTCTCAAGATTAAGGACGCGCTCCCAGTGGAGAGAGATGAAGCGTCTATGCAACACAGTGTCAAGAAAGACTTGAAACAGAAAGGTTGCAGAAGGGTCTAACAGCTGGAAACGACAAAGAAAGAAATAAAGAAGGAAAGAAACATTTATTTCTCATATTGAGACTGTATCGAACAAAGTTAGGACACAGCATCCTGAGGTTTTCATACTTAGTACTAACATAAGAATAATACTAAAAATAACATAGGAGAGAATTGGCATTAAGTTTGCAAATATCTACCAGTGCAATGCCTGCATCTTAATAAGGAGATGATATTGACACTATTTTCCGTTAAGAGGAGCGTTGGTTACACAGAGCTGGGGAGAAAAAGTTTTTTTTTTTTTTTTGAGAGAGAGAGAGAGTATGAAATACAGTATGCAGCCTAAAGTGGGCTGGGGCAAGTCGTTGCGTATTAGTTAGTAAACAAACTTTTGCAAGGATTTAAAAAAAAGAGGATAAAAGTGCGATGGGGAATTTAGAATATATGGACCAGCTCACCATATTCAGGAGTGAATGAGAAACGGGCATGTATTACAAGAAATAATAATAATAAAAACTCGATATAAAATAGAATAGATGAATTATATTACAGTGATGGAGACGCTGCACATTTCCAATTTAATTCATTATATAACCGTGATTTTCCTATTTGTGATAGACAAGGATTCATTGGTGTTAAACAGCCTGTGGGGGCATTAGAAAAGAAAAGTAATCAGAGATCGCGTTCAGAAAATATGAATTAACTAAGGTGTTCGCTATGCATGTCAGAGTATCTGTCAAGGTTACCTTAAGAATTTTAGCAAAGAAGCAGAGTAAAAATAAATCATTTTCTCGTATGGATGCGGTACACAATATATTAGGAGGGCGCAGCACCACGAGTGATTAAGTCTTAGTCTTAAAGCTAACACCGCAACATGAGTGTTTTTATCTTTATTGTTAAAGCTAACCCACGGGACAGAATTTGTCAGGCGCCAGATTTTGTTTAACGTTTTTATTCGATGATAAAAATAAGGAAAATGTAATACTAAAACTAGACATACTAAACAATGTAAAATGCAACAATATTAGCCAGATATCGTTTAGCATTTTCATTCCATCTCTAGTTACATAGTTCGATTACTTAACGCCCGTGCAGACGGTCTCTTCCATGGTCCTCCGCACGTACGGGTGAAGGTAGCGACCTCGTGGTATAGGTCGACCACCTCAATTAGCGGCCCACCTCTCGAAACAGAAGAGGGAAGTATTGAGAGCCGATCTAACATTAGGAAAGAAGAAGAAGAAAAAAAGAAAGAAATCTCGGGCGTCAACAGGAACTACGGCAAGCTGAAACATGTCCTACGGAGAAAGTACATGGGACCCTTAATATTTTGGCAGGGAAAGAGACCGCCAGCATCTACCCCTCGGGCGGAATGAAAAAATAAATAAATATAAATAAATAAATAACCTAAGGATGATAACCCGACAAAGGATCAACGAAGAAAATGAAAAAGGAAGTCAGAAAATAAAAGATTCCATACCGGCCTATAATAAGCATACCCATCAATAAGTAGCTGACTTTCTTCATGATTATCTCGGTTCCACCACAATTCCGATTCCAATTTCATTAGCAGGGTGATGTGCAACAGGGCATGGGTAACCCGCAACATCATATCTTTGGATTGACATACCTGCATAGTTTTCCATAATACATGTTTTGAAACCACAGGGTGGCCGGTCACAGCAAACACACGGGAGCATAAGCTGCTTGGGTCATTCGACTATACAAGACATTGCAAACTTACCTCTGCATCTCCCCAGGCCCAGACACCCCCAGGGCAGGACAGTCAGACCAGGGAGGCATCCACACCAGCTATAGGTACCAATTAATCCCTACACAAAACACTAGACTACAAATACCTAAACCATGCTAGTTCTCACTGTGGAGCCCCTGTAAGTCAGGAACTCCTTAAGCAGTGTTAAACTCATCTATCCCTAATACTCACCTCTCTCTTACCCCACACTCTTGCCAGGTACTCCTTGGCACACTCAAGCATCCTCACCCTTGCCACTCCATCACATCCAAGCATTCGAGTTAGCCATTCCTGGCCCTTTGTCCCATACATAACACCTTCTTGTGCACCCCACTCTTCCAAGACCACTTGCATCATCACCCCTCATTCCTGTGAATATGATGCACACTCCAAGACGAAATGTCTACACTTTCATCCTCACCCCAGTCACACATTTGGCACACAGGACTTCCTATTTCATTCCACCGATAGGTGCGGGCATTCACACTGAGAGCCTGAGACCGTGCTTGGAACAGCAGGTCGCCACCTCTACTTCCATCATACCAACATTCATACTTAGGACATTCTTTATTCCTGTACCGTACTAGAGTCGATTTTTCCTCCATACCTCCTCGCCATTTATCTCGTCCGCAAGGAGAAAAAAAATAAGGGAACTGTAAACAAATTTAATCAGTCTCCGCAGTAAAAAGTTTTCTTCGACGGCGTACATTCTTTGTTAGGGATAACTTTACCAAATGTAATTGAGAACTCTTGTACAGATTAATATAACACAATATAATTGTCTTTTATGTATGCGAGAGTGAACCAATGAATGACTTTATGATTAATGTATGCATTTGTTTACCTCTACTGTGCCTATCTTGTATAGCCACACAATAGAGTAAAAAGTATATTTAAAACCAGAAAAACTTTTCTTGTGAAGAATAGGTACTCATGACATTCTTGAAGTATTGTAGTTTAGTGGATGAGTCACTGTATTTCTTCTCATGAGTCAACTAGACAGTAGCTAAGCTAACAATACTGTGTTCAGGCTTGATTTAGTACAACTGAGGAGTAAAAACGGTTTTTATTTTTTTTTTTTATCAGAATTTAATTTAAAACGAATGTTTCTGCCTACGTAGCCGCAAGAAATGACAGCTTACCTTCTGCTACGTTAATAAATTACCTATTGCAAATGAAATGTACTGCCATGCTTCCTATTGAGCTTACTCTCTTCAGCTCATAGTTTAATTGTTTACCAGGTTTCGATCTGAAAGGTTAATTTTGTTAAGATTGTGCTATTGATGCTTAGCAAGGAATTGAACCATAATTATGAGCTACGTTCTCGATAAACTTTATTGGGATTAGCTAAGTTTTGTTTTTAGAGTAGTGATCGATGAGTTTCCTTTGGAAAAAAAAAATATATTTCAAGGGCCTCGTGATAAGTGACCACTCAATTATCTTTCATAATAAGTTGCAATTGCGCCTAACTTACTAAAACGAGTTGCAAGCAGACGTTGGGCTGAGCGATGAAGCAAAGAACTTAACGGTTACGTTCTTTGCTTCCTGTGCTCAGTTGTTAGTTAATATTAAAATACTGAATATTGACACCGTGTTGTGTTAAGCGGTTTTTCATTTATTACTCCTCATCATTTGCACTCGGTACTACAAACACACCTACGGACATCTACACTGTCACTTATTTTAAGGTATAGAGAGACCAGCAAGACAACGTAATCCCTGTGTTGCAGATCACTGCCTTTTCAATACAGCACTGCAGCAGCAAGAGGTTTGCAGGAAAGAATAGACATACTTTTTGTATAATTTCGTGTTTTTAGCTCTTCTTCTCTTCAAAACTAAACATTTAGGATGAAATATGCCCGCGTTTTCCGTATATAGCACAGCTCTAGGCTTCTTTGAAACAGAAAGTGTTGCAGAAGACTAGAAGTGGGGCTGCTGTACAGCTTTGCATATTATATCTGCAAGAATCACCATACTGCCACAACCTCCATCTAAGCAATATCTGCGCTCAAAAAGGTTTATTACTGAGGACTGTCCATGATAAAGAATTGGCCATGCTTCATACACGATCTTCGTTATAGTCGTCTATAACGTACAACACTGCCACTCCTTCCATCTAAGCAATATCTGTGCTCAAAAAGTTTTATTGCTGAGGACTGTGTATAATTAACACTTGGCCATGGTTCATTCATGATCCTCGTTGTAGAGACATCTGTGACGTACAACTGAGTTGAGACTGTACCGAGCACAGGCAGCGCGCGTGCGTGGCCGCCATTGTGACTGAACTGGACAGTCGAGCAACTACCTCTTTAAGAGATCGTGTTGTGCGGCGCGCTGTGCAGAACTTGGCATTCTTTTTAGCAATACGTCATGTTTCTATGAGTGACACTTAGCTTCTTTCCGGCCAGCGTACAATTTAATAGACGTGAGTGCTTTCCGATGTGCCTTCATTGACAGAAATTTACGAAGTGTGCTATTTAAGATGATTTTTGTGTATTTATTTGCAGACGTAGATAGGGAGCGGCCATTTTAGCTTTTTTCGTCCCGGGATAATCTGTTACCTGGAAGGACATTATGTTAATGGCAGCGAGTGATAGCGATATGTGCCGGAAAAAAGCTTTTGCTACCCTCCCGACTTGGTGTACGATGCCAAATTGCAAAGAGTGGCGTCTATTTTGCCAGTTTGTAAAGCCTGTGTGGCGATCGACCACGTGCTCTTGCCGCTCGTCTTGGGGATGCCAAGCGACAAATGTACGAGTGTGGCGTAGCCTAGACCGTAAATGACTTGCTGACCGGCGAACGTTGCCGTACTTTACCTAATGTTGGTGCGTTGTAGGCCGCTGTGGTGACATTTTCCAGAAGTAGCCATTGTGATGCGCAGGGAACAGTGTTCAATTTCGATTATGGGAAGCATCTTCGCACTTGTATGGTTAAATAAATACCGAACGCATACTTAATGGGTGACGGTATAGTATGTTACCCACCTGCTTGAGAATTAGTTGTAAAATTTGAGCATAGGTATAAGATAAAGTTACGTACCTATTGTAACTAGCTGCCCCAAATCTGCCTATTCTAACCTGACACACACTCGCAGTTAGGTCACGCACTAAACCGAGATTTGGAAAGGGTAATAGGTTGAGTAGCCTATAATAAAGTATCTACACGGATAACTGTCTCAGATTTTTTAGAACTGAATGGGGAAGACTTGAAAAGTACAGAAAAATTTCATGAAGCTAAATTGATAGAGGCTACCTAGGCTACGATATAGCCTATGCATGAGAAACGTATTATGTAATGAAGTTAAAGTAAAAAAAAAAAGGTAATAGGCCTATTGTGTTTTAGTTAGGTAAAAAATTTTTTTTTCTGTTTCTGTGTATTTTTTCATGAAGAATCAGAATCTGAAGTCCCTTTTTGTCGGTCGGACTTACTTTTTGAGTTATAGGGAAAAAAACTAGCCTATCCTATTGTTTTCCTATGGGAGAAAATACCAAAGGATGGAACAGTGCACTGGACAACCTTTTAAATAGGATTCTAACTTAGCCTAATCAGTGTTTGCTTCTCAAGTTAAATGAGCGTCTCCAAATTCACAGTGTCCGCCTCACTTAGGCCTATATATATTTAAGTAACTCTGCCGGCTGTTTGCGATAAGCCTGGTAATGGATTGGAGGTTTCAGAATCCATTCAGCATGATTTGGAAGTGATTGATTTCTGGTGTTCTAGGTGGCGGATGAGGCTAAATGCGGACAAGACTAAGACCATGCTCGTGTCTGCCACGTACAGTGAGACCTCCTTTCCCTGCACTCATACTGGATGGTGTGTCACTTCCTGTGGTTGATGACTCGGTAATCTTGGGTGTCAATTTTGATCCAAAGTTGACGTTTGAGCCCCACATTCGGTCGGTTGCCTTACGAGCATCGCAGAATTTTTTTTTATTGAAACGTGCTTGGAGGGTGTTTGGCTCGGTAGAGTAGAGACGTCGCTACTTTAATTGCTGTGTCCTCCCTCTTCTGGAATACCGTACTGCTCCGTAGTCTGGGGTTCTGCCGCCGATTATCGCCTGTGATTGCTTGACAAAGTAGTTCGTTGGTGTGCTTTCATGCAGGATGGTGTTGTGCCTTCTGATCTGGCGCATCGTCGCAGAGTTGGTGGAGTCTGCTTTCCGCATAAAATATATAATTGCCGCCGTCTGATTTTCTTCCAGAGCCATTTGTTCGGGTGAGGTACCTATACTCGGCGTACCGGTGCTTTCCATGAGTCTGCTTTGAAACCTTCATGATGCCATACGGCCTGTAATCTCGTTTGTTTTTTCCATCGTGTGAGGATGTTTGGAATGGTCTTGCCGGCTCTGTCTTTGCTGGTGCTGGTATTGGCAGCTTTAAACGATCTGTACACAGAGCTATTCTGTGATCTCGGATCTTCCCTTTTCTTTTCATTTCTTCGCTTGCTGGGCTGGTTGCGTGGGGGTTTGTCTAACTCGTGGAGTTTCTCGCTTCCCACGTCGCCAGTCGAATATAATTTTATAATATGAGAACCGGTACTATAGGATTTATGATTGAGTCTTGGGTGGCATGAAATTTAGATGTTACTGATGTTATCCCGGTCTCCACCGTGGCCCAGATTTACTAAGTTTGCATCATAATAGGACTTACTATCTTGTAGCTAACAACATAGTAATTATCAGCATATCTACCTAGAAAAAATAAGCCATTAACCCTACGTTTCTAATTGTAACTACGGAACGTGCAACACACGCTCCGCCTATGAGAGAGCTCGTTGCATGGCACCTGGGCTAATTACACGCCAATTGGCGCTTGAGCTTCGTAAATGAACTTACAAGTTGTAACAATGAGATTTATGAGCAGGCTCGAAAGCTTGTAGGTATCTTCCTTGCCAGACTAAATCTGGGCCGTGATATATATACCTATACGCACAACTTTCATTCAGTCCATTTCTGGCAATTGGTCGCGCTGTTTTAATTTCTGATCCAGTCAACCACACTATGCAATTTATAGGCATAGCACCGTCGCCTATACCTGCGGCGAACCTATATAGGTAGGTATGTATTTTCCGAGACTGTCTTTTCTTTCTAGTTGCACTATCTTCTTTTTCTTTTATAAGATTTCGCACTTCCGTCTCTTCATCAGCTAGGGTAAAGTTGTGGACGAGTTCTCCATCCTGGGTGTTGGGGGAGCAGTGATGCCCTGTGCTGTCCTGTGGCTGGAGCTTTTGTGTGGTAGATCTTCGCAAGCTCTGCCATATTATGCACAAAAGTGCATAGCTGTATAAATAGATGCTGTTTGCCAATTTTGCACTATAGTGTATACATGACTGTATGCTGTTTGCCATATTATGCACTGTAGTGCATAGAACTACGGTATATGCTGTTTGCCATATTATGCACTATAGTGCATATATAGCCATATGAAGACTGTCATATTATGCATTATAGTGTATATATAGCTATATGCCGTCTGCCATATTATGCAGTATAGAGCATATATGCCGTAGCTATATACTCCAGATCTTTGCGAGTGCACAGCCTTATCCTACAACTTGGACTCCCGTACACAAGCGTCAGCCGGTCTGAGCTTTGCTAAAAATGCCGCAGATTTAGGCAAGTGCTGAGGTGCGATTTGGATGAGCTTGGGACGCACCGGAGATGCTGAGCGATCGCAATGTTTTCTGCTCAGTTTTCCTTATTGGTAAAACAGAAGCCAGAGGTTCCATTGCTTCTCAGTAACGCAACTTCTTCCATTTTATTTCAAGCTATTGGTAAGTAGCCTAGCTAGTGAGGGGGAGAGAGGGAGGGGTATGTGCCGCCGCCCCCCCCCCCCGAATACAGCCTTTGAAAAGCAGTAAATGCTCAGGATATTACACCCGACGGCTGTATTTTAGGCATAGGCTAGCTGGGCTGTTTCTGATGTTTTTCTTTCTGAATATTTTTTAGACAATAATTCAGTGTGACCGCCACAGAAGACTCATTTCTTGGGGATGCTGGTTATATTTCATTGATATCAGGGGCTTCATTTTCGTGGTTATCATTTTCCGTGGTTGTTAGCTAGAGGTAGAATTGTGACTGTACTATAGCTAAAGTCGCAAAACTGAAAAATCAAATGTATAGCATTATAGATATACGGAACTACATGTCATGTTGGCGCTGTGACCCTATTTAGGAACCCAATATGGTGATATCTCCACTGCCGTTGGAAATCCTTCAGCTCCAAAAGTGGTGGTTTGCTGCACTAAGATCGTAATTGTGTTCCCTGAAAAAGAAAAAAATAGTAGTAATGGGTCCTATAATTGCATCAATGATTTCCAATCTGAAATTTTCAAGCATTTAACCAATATTAACTGATGCACGCACTAGACACTTCTAGACACCGAATGTATGGTTTTGGCGTTCGGTAAATTTCTACATTATAGCTATATCACATCCGTTGCATGGAGGGTCAGTAGCACCGGATATGCGGATGGTTGCGCCATAGGATCAGAATTACCAAGTATAATTTCGACTCGTGAGTTTTACCGATGTCCGACTTTGTCTTCTTGGATCCCAAGCGTGTCCGATTCATACTATTTGTTTTTTTTTTCTCAATTAAAATAGGCCCATCGTCACCGACTCAGACTCCTACACTATCTAGCTAGTTTCATAGTTCGAATCTGCTGTCCTGGCAATAATCTTACGAGTTTCATTTCATAAATGGGCAATCGTGTGACAGTTGCTGACCTGCAGGGTGTGGTTAAACGTACCTAGTTTATCAATTGGCCTATCATGGTGTTATCGTTCTGCTGTAATTTAAGATAATTTGCTTCTTGGTGAGTTACACCCTTAGTTAACGTAGTAAAGACGTCTTGTATTGCCATGTCAAGGCGAATTTTTATGAACTCGTTATTTCAGTTAGCGTTGACCTATTGGAGCTTCAGCGACGTGTGTTTCTTATTTGGACACTAGTTTACCTTTCTCGCGGTCAACTCAAATATATATCCCAGAAATGAGTGAAGACTCGAGCCTGCTTTCGCAAAAATTGAATTTTCGGCTGTCTCAAGTGCAATCGAATTTTGGCAAACACCTGCGACTACATTTAAGGCGGCAAGACCAACGTTCCTGTCTAAAATTCTAGCTAGTTAAGCCAATGAACTAATAATACGTAATGTCATTCTGCGAACAGTGATGCCTAATCATTCAGACCTGAGGACCAACTAAAATGCCTGCTTCTCATAAGAATAGCATACTATGAATTTGAAATAGGTCTAATTTTCGTGAGGAGCGTTGTCCTTATAGAGTTGATGCATATTTGTTGCTGAAGTTAAAACTCATCTTGGCTGCGTAGCCTATCTGAACTAGAAAAGTCACATGCACTGATTCGTGCTGGTGGGTTTTCCCACTAGCTTTCAGAGCAATGGACGGCTGCAGTCAATCTAAAATTGTCCGAGCTGTAGCGTCGTAGACGGAAGGTTTGATCGTGGACAATTGCCCCATTGAACGCGTATAAAAGATAGAAAAGCACGACGGCCCATTCCCGAACATGAAGCCTATCTTCCCTCGCTTGGGATTAGAACGACTGAGCTCTATATAGCAAGTTAGTCCCTGAACCACTTGGACCGCCGGGAGTTAAGATTAATTCTACGGTATTTCATATTGTTTATTGACTGTATTCCATAAACAGACTTGTCGTACAAACATCGAAGGATTTCCATGTCGCGCTCAGCGGTTTATGAAGTAGGTATTTCTCTCTGTTTACGTACCTACCTACTTGCGTTATAATTTTTGCGAATGCTATTTCTTGGGGAGCAGCGCCCTCATAAGGCCCCCATATGATACCTTTGCGGTACGCAAGTGTTCTCCTGCAGCCCACAATGCCACCTGGCAGCCTCCCATTGGCCTTTTCCTTCTTTTCTTTTTCTTTGTAAACCCCTCGGGGGGGGGGGGAGCATAGGATGGGCCATAGGGTTAGGTTAGTTTAGTTCGCCCATCCTATGTTATGGGGCTCGTGTAGATTATGGTAGGTATAATACCTACTTGTAGCTATAAGCTAGGCCTTCGGGACGTCTGTCTTCCATGCCCGCTTTGCCTCCTTCCATTTGCATTTTGCAAACTCCTACTCACTCATACTTTATTCTGTTCTTCCACTTCTTTATTACCTTTCTGTTCCCATTCGCGTTGATCGTGTGTGGGAACACTTTCGTGCATGGGTTCCCCGTTTCTATCGACATACTATAGCTATGCCCCTTGCTCTTTCCTCTGTGACATCGTTCCGCTCGGAAACGGAGGCTTAAACTTTCTGACTAGCTAGAGCTAACTCTTCTTTCTAAACGAAATTGTTATCCCTATCCGCGATGGTCCAGCCTGAAAAATCGACATTCTCGATTTTTTCGATTTTTGACAAGTTTCTTGTATATCCTCTATTTTAACACTATGTGGTGTCTGTGGAGCGTATCTAGTGAGTAACACGAACATAACCTATTTGACTCACCTTAATGTAGCTATATCACATTCAACAGTGGGATGAATTCTGCATTAGATCTTCATTTCATCTCTCGTATTGCTATTAATTCCTGATAGAGGGAAGCCAGGTAGCGTTTGCGGTGGGGAAGCTAATCAATAACTAAATGAAAAAGCTACCGTAGAAGGGCTTATTAATAGGTATTATTGATAACTGCATCAAGTATTATAATTATAGGAACCGTACAAGCTTCTGTCTAGGTCGCTCTCCATGGAAGAACTCGTGTGAAGAGCTGGAAAGTTCACCTTTGCCTCTGAAAAGTTTCCATGGCAACGGGCTGTTTTCTCCCCGCCGCTTGTGCCTTTCATGTTTCCTAGACCTGTTGATGGGATTATAACTTTTTTTTCATCAACGGTTTCTCGACGGGACTGTCACATGTGCTGTAATGCCTTCTTGCAGACGTGGAAAAAACAAGTATGGTAGGTACCGTGATGTTTTCTTACAGGCATGAAGAGACAAGGGATGCGTCGCAATCAGCATTTTTGGGTTACCGGTGCTGCACCGCGTAACACCGGTGACCCGGCCAGTCGCAATCTGACGGCGCGATATAGGCATTGTGCCACTGAAGCGCTAGTAAAACCTTTACTACTACTACTACCAGTCGCAATCGTAGCTCAAATGGCGATTGCGAGACGGGGTACGGTGATGCACGTCACCGAGCACAAATGTCTGTTTTGAATGAAAAGGAGCACTAAATTCATTCAAATCCGCAACAAATAAGCTCCTTACACCATAATAATTAAATCAGTTCATATAATCAAAACTTCCATTCACAAAATAACGAATAAAACAGAATTTCATTCTCCTTGAGCTTGCACCGTTCGTCGCTTGGTGGCGTTCTCACAACCACTTTTCGGGTTACGGTAACCTTTTTTCAGGTTGTGGTAGCCCGGTTTTGGCGCGATTACGACACACCCAAGATGTTAATGGTCTCTTACGGACGGGAAAATCCCAGTATGATACCGTAATGTTTTCTCGCAGACTTCCAGACAATTATTCCTATGATTAGATCGTGTTGTGCGCGCTAGTGAAAGAAACTAGCGGCGCTAGCGCTAGACCTGAAAAATACTAGCGGCGCTACCGCTGGTTTTCGGCATATATATCTACTACTAGTCGAAGATCTAGAAATATTGATTTTAATGCTAGGAAAAAACACGAAGAGCAAGATAGAAATAAAATATAATTTTAATTGCATTGTCTGCATTGAAGAAATCTTACCTATAGCTAACGAGAAGATACCTGGAAGTAATGTGCTACATACTATAGTATAGTATACAGGGTGTTGCAAAATTCTCGGTACAAACTTCGGCTACTAGTAGAAAATATCATTTTAACACCTTTTCATCTATGAAAAAAATTCGTAAAACCCTTATTTTGTCATATAATCATGTAAATGATTATGTTGTGCTCGTTTGGTGGATTTGGGCGATCGATCGCGCTGCGCGTTTAGTGGATCGTTCATATTTTAAAATGGAAAACAAAAAACAGTCCTTGTCTCCCCTAACCTACCCGACATTAAACCCGAATATAGTCCAACTTACCCGAAATTACGGCCTAATACCTACAACATCCACCAAACGCGCAGTGCGATCGATCGATCGCGCAAATCCACCAAACGCGCGCAACATATAAGCCCTATGCTATTCCTTCCTTGTAATGACGTGAAGAAAACACAAGTACCGTATATACGCTATTCCTTCCCTGTACATCAGACGTGAAAAGACAATTAGCTACAGTATTCCATTACTTTCTTGCAGATGGGAAAAAAACAAGTGTAATTGGTAGGTAGGGTCTAATACTTTCTTGCAGACGTGAAAAGACAAGTAGGGTATGGTAATGCTTTCTTGCAAGACGTGAAGATTGGAGCATGGTACCGTAAAGCTTTGTTGCAGATGTGCAGACGTGCAGACAGGCATATAGCTATTCTGTGAACTACCGTACCTAAGACTTTTTTGCCGACGTGAAGAGACAAGTAGCTATGTACTAGTGTAATTCTTTATTACGTAGCCTACCTGAGGAGTGACTAGTAGCTAGGCACTGTTAGGCGTCGCTACAGATGTGAATGAAGCCATGTAGCTACGTACTGTTATGTTATATACCTATATATATATATATATATATATATATATATATATATATATAGCTACCTATGTTTTTGCAGACGTGAACAGACTTGTATTATAATTCTTATTTTCAAATACGTAGCTACTCAGAATTTTCCTTAGGTAACTGGAGGCTAAGAAACAATGACCTGTAGCCCAATTGCTACTACTATGAGGCATTAGGGCTCTAGGCTAAATGCAGACATAGGCTATATCGACCAGTTTGCTCTACGGTACTAGGATATCCGAATGTAGGTAGCTACATGCAGGGTTGCGGAGTCGGAGGTTTCTGGGGGAGTGTGAGTCGGAATCTCACTTGCTGTAAGAGTCAGAGTCGGTGTTTTTAGCCCAACTCTCGAATCCTATTTATAAACAAATATCAATCAATTCTGAATTTTCAGTCTGAAGATGACAAAATTGTAATTGTAGACATATTTTTTGTACATTTCTCTTTTACAGCTATAGCTACCATGTATTTTCGTATTCCATACGATGAGGACATCGAGAAAATGTTGGGTAGAACTTTCGCTCCTGGTAGCTGCATTATGTGAGGGGGGCATGGCGGAGGGAGGAGGAGGGGGGGGGGGAATGATCAATTTTGGACCGATTGTTCTGGAATTTGCATAGTACATGTATTTTTGAAGAAGAAACATACCTAGTTTACTTGTACAAATTTTTTGATTTAGGCCTTTGTTTTTAAGATAATGGAAAATGTATGTACATTTTTTCAAAATTTCAAAGGAATAGAACTCAATGAGTTTTTATGTCAGAATAAAACAATGACAGTTTTGGAATCCTTGAAACATTCCTAATAAATCTACACAGCAGGATTTTCTATTTTAGCCCTCATACTTTTATTACAGCTCAAAACCAATGTTTTTTTATATTTTAGTTAGTTATTGGATGCAATAGAAAATGGAGAGTTCAGCTCTGTTGTTTTACTAAGAATGTTTCAAGGATTCCAAAACTGTCAATGTTTTTATTGCAGCATGAAAACTCATTGAGTTCTATTCTTTTGAAATTAAAAAAAATACATCCATAGCTAGTTATATACATAATATTTCCCATTATCTCAAAAACTAAGGCTTAAATTAAAAAATTTGTATGAGCAAAATGTGTTTCTTTTTCAAAAATACATATACCGGTACTGGGCAAATTTAGAACGATCGCTTCACAATCAATAATTTTGCCCCTGCCTCTATGGCGAAGAGATGTGACAAAAAAAGCCTTGTTTTTAAAAAAAACTATTCTACAAAAAAAGCATAAACAAAAAAAAAAACGTTGAAATATTCATTTTTTGCATACTGTGTTTTAAATACTTCAGCAAGGAATATAAACATTTCTAAGTATTATTTTTATTATTATTATTATTATTAAATCACACCAGACTGGCGACGTAGGAGTGGAGAAACTCCATAAGGTTAACAAACCCCCACGCAACCAGCCCAACGGGTGAAGAAAACAAAAGAATAAAAAAAGAAAAGAAGAAGATCCGAGATCACAGAATAGCTCTGTGTACAGATCGTTTAAAGCTGCCAATACCCGCACCAGCAAAGACAAAGCCATCAAGACCATTCCAAACATCCACACACAATGGAAAAATCGAACTGGAATACTGGCCCGTACGGCATCATAACGGTTCCAACTCAAACTCATGAAAAGCACCAGTTCGCCAAGTATACCTCACCCGAACAAATGCATCCGGAAGAAACTCACACAGTGGATGACTGGGGCAGTTATAGATTTTATACAAAAAACAGACCCCACCAACTCTGCGATGATGCGCCAGATCACAAGGCACAACACCACCCAGCATGAACGCACATCAACGAACCACTTTTTCAAGCAAACACAGATGGCAATCGGCCACAGAACCCCAGACTAAAGAGCAGTACTCTGGAAGAGGGAGGACAAAGCAATTAAAGCAGTGACGTGTCAATTCTACCGAGCCAAACACCCTCCAAGTAATTAACTAAGACAGTATACACCTCTCACCAATTTTTATATGTAGGTACCTATTTAGAACAGTTCCCATTCCCTTTGTGTCATAGCTTACCGTAAGGTTGGGCTATTTTGTCCCCCGATGGTTATTTCGCCACGTGGTAAAGTTGTCAGTTTTTTCGTTATTGTGGCAAAAGTTTTAACAGCAGAAAAAAATGGTACAAAGTCCATTTCAAAGGTGACGGAATTGTCTTAAATTTGAGACCAAAAACAAGCCCCTCAGACAAATATTAAAGAGTTAGCTGTACAACTTTGACCTCCAACCGACTCTTTAATATTTGTCTGAGGGGCTTGTTTTTTGTCTCAAATTCGAGACAATTCTGTCCCCTTTGAAATGGACCTTGTATCATTTTTCTACTGTTGAAACTTTTGCCGCAATGAATAAAAAAAACGACAATTTCGCCATGTGATGAAATAAACCCCCCCACCCGGGGTGATGAAATAACCCAATTTTACAGTACTTTAGGAGACCGTCTCACCAAAAACATTGAAATTTTTAATGTTACTTTTTTCAATATACAGTTGCTATAGCTAGGTACATCAGACAAACATGCTGGCTAAGTTTTAGGAAACCAGTCCACAGTCCAATCCTGGAGAAAAATTGGGCCCCTTCTGAGGAGTAGCTAGCTGTAGTTACTTTTTAAACTTCAAAAAGTTTTCTTTATTATTGGACCAATCTTCATGAAACGTGCTCCACTACAGATATGTGAGATTAAAAACAAATGCTGGTTATACTTCTGTTCTTTTTCCCATAGAAAACTAGTTATTCATATAAAGAAAATAGATAATAACTCCATTTTATCTGAATAACTCATTTTCTGTGAGGAAATAGGAAAAATATTGGAGCCTAACCTATATTTTATCTGATTCTACATATGTTCTCTGTACTGAGTTTTATGAAAATCTGCACAAAATAAAAATGTTTTTATGGCTATGAGGTAACTTAACTTAGAAATTGAGTGCTATGGACCTAGAAGTTTAAGCTCTTTTATGATTGGGCCAATCTTCTTGAAACTTTATACACATATGTAAAAACAGAATAATGTGGGTCAAACTCCTGTATTTTTCCTAATTTTCCATAGAAAATGAGTTATTCGTTGAAAATGAATAACCCTTTTTTCTCCTCTAATTTTGAATAGCTAACTCGTTTTGTGTGGGGAAAAGTAGGTACACGAATCTAACATATATTTTTTCTATTTTACATATCTGTACCAAGTTTCCTGGAGATTGAATCAATAATAAATTTCCATACTTTCTGGGGGAAGGTATGCTAGCCTCACCTCCTGCAGGAAGGTTTTTCAGAATACTTTTTTTTCACGTAACAGAAGGTTTGCTACTAGCTAGTCAGACCCGCAGGGAAGTTTTAGGCAGGCAGTGTAAGGCTAAAGCATGATCAGACGGTCAATCTTCTCACGAAGTTTTGCCCAACAATTTGATTGACGATCACATAGGTATGCCAAGACCTCAATTTTCATGATTCATGGACATCAAACATGTTGGATAACTTTCGTCGCAAACTTGCTGCAGTTTGACGAACACAAACTTCAAAAAGTATAGTTCACTGTGTGAATTTCATTACTATTTGTAGATGTCCTCATGTTCTCAATTTAATGTCCCAAATAATGCAAAATATCATTGTACATATATGTGCAATACACCTAGCATCTTTAACTTGATATGTGTGTATACTAGCAAAAATTATTGGGACATGTTTAATCACTTTAATGTCTACATTAAACATCTATAGTACCGTACTTGTTGGACCAACGAGCTGGGAGTCAGAGTCGGAAAATCTTGAGGGCCCTGAGTCGGAGTCGGACCTTGAACCATCCAACTCCGCCACCCTGGTTACATGCTTCTTTATTAGGTAGCTATAGGCTAACTTTTTTGCTCCACTTTGAGTAGGTAACTAAATACCTACCTACCTTGCTAACTCTGCAGTTTAGCTGTTATGGTAGCTAATTTACAGTCTTAAGTAGGCCTAGCTATTAACTTGAGAATGATTTACTTTGTTTGCTATTATTGCTATAGTTGACTTGATGCTGCATGTAGGTAGCTACTAACTGTGCAGTAGCTCCTTTCTTCTGCTGAGTGTTTGGTATCTTTCTTTCCAGGTACTTAGATTTAGTAGTAAAATGCATTTTTCCAGTTAGTGTCTGATATATTATTTTATTCATCACCTACTTTATATTGCTGTTATGTTATTAAATGTTTTGTGTCAATAATTATAGACCTAATAATAGTTATTTGTGGTACATCTCAGCAACTTGTACATGAGCATGGATGTTGGATCTCAATCCCTGTCCCTTGAA
Source organism: Parhyale hawaiensis (assembly GCA_001587735.2). Lineage (NCBI taxonomy): Eukaryota > Metazoa > Arthropoda > Malacostraca > Amphipoda > Hyalidae > Parhyale > Parhyale hawaiensis. Next base: position 36,966,757 of record LQNS02276883.1, on the reverse strand, counting down.
GATCAACCATCACACTCAGCCCAGCTGCTACTGCACTCCGACTCTCGTATGGCTAGCGTCTCTTCTGCTCTCACAGACAGAATAGCCAATTTGGGCCTATCCAGTAGTGCAGCTACTTGTTCCCTAAGAGAGAACAAGACATTGTTTGCTCCCATCAAAACTTCAATCTCCACACCATCGAACCAGAATGGAAGTGAACAGCCAGTCCAAAGTTCATTGGTATCTGGTGCTAGGGAATTCAAAATTAACTGCAATCGAACAGCTAAGTCAGCTGCAGGACATCAGTTGTTGTCTGTAGAAACCAACACCCCTGCTGCTGATAAAAGTGCGCCTGTCAAGTCATTTTCTGGTGTTAACTTGGATTCCATTGAAAAAGTAACTACAAACACTAGCATCAGAAATAAAATGGGTGAAGAATTACAGAGTACTAATGAAGTGCCACTGCTTGGTGGTAAAGTTGGTGATAAGGCAGTGAATTCACTAAAGTTACTTCAACCTTCACCATCCACTAGCAATATGCCTGTTCGCAAACCTGTAGATATAATGATGCACAAGGATAGAATCAACATACTGAGGCAGATGAGTCAGATCTTTAATGAAGAACAGCATGTGGCTGCAGCTGAAGCAAGTTCTGCATCTGAAGATGAGAAAGAAGAAAGAGATGTGCAGCAAAAGTCATCCAGGCAGCCCCAATGTACAAATAGCACTACTGCAAACACTGACCATAAAAATACCCAGCAGGTTATAAAAGACAAAAATTATGTTGAGTCTAGCCCAGCACCAGCTGCTGTTGAGAGCGACCAGCCTCCGCAACACCAAAATTGTGAAGCAAGTCACTCTGCCACCAACAATGAGAATTTATGTGCCTCAGAAATCCGTAGTTGTGAAGAAAGCAGTGAGTCATCTACTAGTACTTTAAATACTATAGTACAAAGCAACGCCTGTAGAAAACCAGAGCCTGCTGTAGTTGCTGTTGCATTGCCTAAAGCTCCTGTTGTTAAAGAAAATACACCTAAGCCTGCTACAGTGGAAGGCTCATCTGATAAAGATAAAGTGTACCATGTGTCAAGTTACTTCAAGCGGCTGCAGGAGAAAATATCTGTTGAAAGTTTCACTGGCAGCAAAGGAGAACATATTGATGTCATAGATGGCTTTTCTTTCATATCATTTAAGGATGAGGCTAGTCTATTGAAGCACAAGTATCCTACAAAAAACAGAAAACTACGGAATTCCAAGCGATTAAGAAGGTTTTCTCAGAAAAGTGTTACAGCATTTGATGTTAGCTCTGAAAAAACTGCTGAATCTCCTATACCAGAGAAGGATAATCATGATGTTGATAATGAGCATCCTGTAGAGGAACCTGAGCCTGAATCCATTGCTGATGTTAATGCGGAAGTTTCTAACACTGAAGAAATTTCTGCACCACAGAGCCCACCTTCTGCTGGTGCCACTTCAACTCCTGACTGTTCTGCTTTTTCCAGGTGAGTCTCCGTGTCATGTCATAAAGCCACCTTCTAAAAGTAGCTATGCTAACTAGCTAGGTACTTTTGTAATAACGCTCAAATGCTTCTGCTAGTTATCTCATATCAAAAAGCTCAAGTAAGGATTTGACCTATTGTAGCTACAATAGCCTATCTTGCAAGCCTGATTATTTTTTTTTTTTAGCTAGCTTACCTTTGGCCACATTAGCTATAGCTACTAGCTACCTACATATTAGTATCATGTAATCTGCTACTTTTTGCTTCTTTTCAGTTCTCGTCTGGATGAGTTCCTCAACAACAACACTCAACTGAACATCAGCTACGATGTACCGGCCTGCAAGTAAGACATTACCTATGGCTTTGATTGCACTGTCTACTTTTTGTCCACTGCCATGTTAATGCAAAGATAATGATGCAATTGAATTCTTTCAGTTCCAGAGGGCTATACTATGAAACCTGGTTCATATAGTAGCTATCACATAAATGACAAACATTCTACAAACACCAGACCATTATCTCACTGTAATTATTATAGCCTAACTCAAACAGTTTGAACGTTGCTACTTTTGGTAGCTACCTATAGATACTTGGTATGCATAATAGCAAATTTTATCTGAGAATTGGGAAAGCCAGTCGAAACTTTGTCATCACTTTTTGTTTTTTATAGCTCTTGTGAAACCTAATTATTGCTTATGTTCTAAACAATTTAGTGAGTAGCTAGTGTCACATTGTATTTAAAGACTTAAGCCTTGCTCAAGCCTACATAGGTATGTACGTGCTTCAACTGTTTATTGGCTCTGCACCTTTTGGTTTCTGTGTGCATAAGAATTAGATTTTCAGCCTCCATTGCTCCAGAACCTTCATAAGTAATTATTTGTAATTATGGCAGTGGTACTAGAAACCAGTGGAACCAGTGTACCTATGACCTGCCAAGGTCACTGTATTGAAACATGAGTCTGAATCTATTTTTTATAGCTGAACCTGTTAAGCTACTGGGTACTGCTACCCCGAGTTACCTTACTTGTGTATTTTCTATGCATTTTATATTTCTCATAAGATGTTTTACGTTCGCTGCCCCAGCAGTCCGAGTTAATGAAAATCGGCCTATTTTGTTAAACCCTGGAGTCAGACACTGGCTAAACGCAAGAGTCGGAGTAAGACTTTCTTTATCCAACTCCACTGTCCTGTCTGGTGGCATAGATTGCTGCTGTGTTTAGTTTGTTAAGATGTATATAGCAAGCTATCGTTTCTAACAAGATAGATATTTAACCAAGAAAATATTATTGCCTCACACAGTACTATAGTACAGTGTTTCGTTTAACAGTTAATCTTAGACTTACGATTCCTTTACCTCCCAACAGGAGAACGGAAGAGGGCGTCTCAAAAGTTTGGACTGACGAGGAGGAGCCTGGTGGGAAGCCTCACACAAAGCCGGAGCCAAAACCTCCACCTATTGCTGCAAAAATTGGGCTCCAGAGGCACAGAAGTCAGGAAACTGTACATTCTAGTCCTCCTTCTACCAAAATCTGTAAAAGTGCTCAGAAATCTACTAGTTCTTCGCCATCTCCAACTCGTGTGTCTTCTATAGTCACCAATAGTCTTTGTCCAAGCACTCCTAGCATTGCCAAAGTTGATATTAAGCCACCTCTGAATGAAGTAGCTACTCCATTACTTAAGTCTCCAGAAGTGCCAAAACTTCCTGTTACAAAACCTCAAGGTAATAAAGATCTTAAGATTAAGCGCCAGGCAGATTCCGATGTATTTGTTTGTAGAGCGGGCAAATTAGTTCCTCTGAACAGTATCATCAAACGGGAAAATGTGCCAACCAAAGTGAGTGCTAAAGAGAAGAATGGTGACCTGATCTACGTGTACCATGATGGCAAACTGCTCACTATGGGAGGGTCTCTGTGTAATCTGGACCCCTGCTGCAGCAAGATGGTCTCTTCCCAAGTTGTTCTTCCATATAACTCATTTGGTAATAACAAAGAAAATAAAAAACAAATAGGGAGAACTCATTTTAAGTCTGTGTTAATTGATAAACAGATGGCTGATTACGCTCTGAGTGCTCTTCGTAAACCAGTGGCTCCACCGCAAGCCATTCGCAAGTCCGTTAGCTTTGCCCGGCAAAGCTGGACTTCCAAGAGACAAACAACTCTTACCAGAAGCAAGCCCAAAGGTACTCCAGAAAGGAGTATTTTAGATATCATTACAAAGAAGCTATCCATATCAGTAGACAATAAAAATTCACAACAATCAGGTCACAATTTCGGCGAATTAAATGGCGGAAGGGAGTCCAAGCTTTTGCAGAAAAACCTCCACAGGTTTCCGTCCCTGTCACGTGAGATGAAGCGGCTGGACAAGAATTTCACGGATGATTCAGATTCTCCCAAGGTGAGTTGATAACAAATTTATACTAAACTCCTCGTATAAGTTACAAGACTTATAGTTACAAATATCTCTATTAGTCATGTCAAATGTTCGCAGTTACATAGTTATATTTCCTTTTTCTAAAAAATATAATTGCTTCCAGTTACGAGATGCTTTTTTCAGTCACACTCTTATGTACGGTATTTTGTTAATACTTTTCAGTCCTACTTTATGCATTTTGTTATACTTATAACGGCGGGAAAACTCTCAATATAACTAGAGCACTCTGAGAGCACATGCGGTAGCTCCCTCTGTTAAGCAAGGCAGCAGTAATTAAAAATTAAATTTGGTTACAAAACTATGATTTTTTCTTTGTATTAGCCCCAAAATTGAATCATTAGCGCCTTTTCACAGCCATAAGTTTTTTGTGATTTTCTTGAAGATCCGTCCATAGCTTTCTGAGTTATGCTGCTAAAAACATTCCAACAAACATTTGTCGCACACATCAACCAATCATCTCCAATATTCAACCATTTGTGAATTTCATAAAGATCCATTCATAACTTTTTCAGTTATTGCACTTATAAACACAATATCAAACACAACACTACAAACAGACGAACGAACCAAGAAATCATCACAGAAATATGTTAATTTACTCTTTGTGAAATGCCTAACAACTCATGTAAATTTGCTGAAAACCCATCCATAACTTTTTGAGTTAGGCTATATGGTAGCTACTGAGAAAAAATAGGACAAACAAAACTAATAGATGAACGGATCTTCACCGAAAGTTAATCATCTGTTACTGTTAACATGCTTAACAATCTTTGGAAGTTTCATGAAGATCCATTGATAACTTTTTAAGTGATCTTGGTGACAGACAAACAGAAATACTATACAAACACGACAAAACATAACCTCATCGGCTGAGGTAATAATAATAATAATATAGCTACATATATAGCCACTAATGTGTTACTTTCAGGCATTGAATCTCAAGAATGGTATCTTCTTTTACCTTTGTTGTTCTCATGATTGTAAACGTCTTTCATTAGGAATTGATAAGTTGATAGGTAGCTACCACGTAGCAATATGAGATGTAATATTTTTTGTGCTGCAGGAGGACATCAAAGAGGAGCGGGAGTTCCCTAAGAGTCCCAGTACAGAGGCACGTCCCAATGGACCTCGAGTCAATGGCGTCCAAAGTGAGTGTGTGTAATCATTAATTACACTTCAGGGTGAAATTCAAAATTTTGTTCAGTATAATTTTCAAAATGTTTTGATTAGAGACTTACTACTACTACTACTACCTGATATGAGGCACCGTAACAAATCACTTAAATTGATTTATATAATACTAGGCCGCTTTTCTTATACTTCCCCTGAGATGCGTCTCGCTATGCAGAATTGATATGTGAGAATAAAGTGACATAATGGAAAGCGAGTTTCACTGCTTGGATCACTTTTTTTTTTAGCTTGGTGCGGTGGTTAAACTAGGAATTTGATAATAACAATTCGATTAGGACTACTCAAAATAGTTATTCCCAGTTAGGATGCTATATATTCTTGAGGTTGAGGCAAAGTTAATTTTTGAAATTTGGAATGCTTTTATACCTTAGTGTCTAAAATTCCTAACTACGTTGTAGCTGTACAGGTGCTGTGTTTGATGTGTTTCATGCGTACCTACCGTAGCTACAAGAATTTCGTTTTTTCCATTCTGCTGCCCGTTATGCAAGTTTTAACAATCACCTGATACTCTTCTGGGGATCTTGATTGTGGTAGTTAAATATTTCAAATTAGACAATTGTTGGATCCGCCCAGGCAGTTGAAGAGGTTCGTTCTAGCCTAGTTCCATTTCTTCAGACCCCAAGGTTGCCCCGGACGGGGCAGTGGTGCGGTCGTGCGAGGTACTGGTGCCCTGGTACCGCCTGCCAAACTCCCTTAAGGTGTGGTGCTTGGTGCACCACTGCTACGACTGCAACTGCGGTCTCGTAGCCTCGCCTCTCCCTGCCCCCGGCGCCACCGCTTTGAAGAACGATGGTGGAGGAGGAGCTTGCTTGAACGCCTCTAACGGGAGGCTGCAGGGTTCCCCCAGAAATGGCACCGTGTTGGGTGCGGCTGCAGGCAGTATGGGTGCTGTGAAGGTGAAGTCGGAGCTCCTATCGCCGCAGAAAGTTGGTGTAAGTGAGCTGTCGCCCCAGAGGACGTCGTCTGCCACAGTGGCGCCTATAAAAGTTAAAGCTGAGCTGCTGTCTCCTCCTAAAATTAAGCCTGAAATGCTTTCTCCCAACAGCCGAGCAGGAAATTCATCCCTGGAAAATAGAACACTAATATCCCCCACTAGTACAAAAGACCGTAACCCCGAGTCTCCCAAGGAAATGGCAGACAACCATCAGAGAAGATCATCGCTGAATTTGAACGAAGTTTGGCGGGTTGGACTTTCTGAGAAATTGGGAGCGAGCCCAAGAGTATCGGCTGCTTCAGAAGGCAAGCGCAAAGCCGGTCCTGGACCACCATTTCCCATGCACAATAAGCGAACTAAATTGTTATGCGCTGCTAAAGAAGAGCAACAGCCGCATGCGCTCTTGCTTGCTGCAGGCGTCAGAAGTAACGACTTCGCTTCTGCGGCAGTTGCTGTAAATAAAAGTGGCCCTGGCAGAGAGCAAGGACATTCAACAGCATTGAATGGTAAAGCCACTGTAAGTACTCATGCGGAGTCCAACACTCGTTTTAATGACATGCTTGGACGCTTGGCCGACGCTTCTTCTTCACCAGCGATTCGCCAGCAGTCCATGAATAGGTAAGATTTCTCCAGATGATTGCTGCCATGCTGTTCTTCTATTTATTCAAGAAGTTTTCATCCTTTTATGTTTCACACTTGTCTTCTATCAGATTTATATGTGTCTTTTCTTATATGCCAGCTTTTCGAATGATTGTTTGAACTATTTGTTTTACTTTTACTCTAGTTACTTTAATGATTCTTTTGAAATCTTGTTGTGTTTAGCGCTATGCAGTCCAATCTTTCATTCCTAGGCAATTCATTACCAATGTTTCAGGCCTGGTGGGTTCACTGCGCCGGTGAAGAAGAGTGTGGAGATCCCCCTTGGCCCTAAAGAAGCCCATACCTCGACCAAGGGCCTAGCACACACTAAAGCTGTTAGGCCTGAGTGTGTGATACTGGAACTCTGCGTCGGGCAGCGGGAGGGCGTCTGTGGCCGGGTGGCGGGGCCTACCATCCACAACATCATCAAGCACTGGAGCCACGACAGTCGCCACAGCGCCCGTACCTGCGGCTACTCCCTGGAGGGCAAGACCTATCGAGCGGTGCTCAACCCTCAGAAGCAAGGCTTTGACTACACTCCTCCCGCAAATCCCTGCAATTCTAACGCCACCATCAAAAGTGTCCTCTCCGTCTTCCAGAAACGCGGCTACATTCGCGATGTGCAGTACGAGGACGGTACTCTTAAATACGACCCCGAAGAAGTCAATCCTATATATTGCTTTAATAGAAATCTGCCTAGTCCTATCAGTACATCTAATGCTTCCATGAGAAATTCTTTAAAGACAGAGACTGAAACCAAAAATACTGCCGATGCTGACATGCAGGATCATCTTCATGTGAGAGCCTCAGCTGGATCGAGCACCAAATACGGCCTATCCTGTCCATCCACGAGCGCCGATAAAAAACCCGCTTCTAGCCTATCCGACAAGAGTGGTACCACTTCATCAGTTTCCCCATCGTCCATTAGCCCTCAAAGCCCACTTGCAGCGATGAAATTGAAGTTTTCGTCCTCCAGCGCGAACATGGCTCACCGTGACCTTGGGACCAACCTGGCTGTCGATAACAGTGACGTCGAAGCTGCGCGGAAGCTGTCGCTGCCTGAGATGATGCAAGCCGAAGAGCGAAGAGGGGAGCTGGAGTTAGATCTCTCCAGCGGCGCCCCGGGCACTGCGTTGCTCGTAGCAGAAGCGCGCTTCCGGAAGCTCATCAACATGAACATCATCGGCGTGGTTGGACTTAACAAGCAGAGCAGGTGAGTGCCTTCGCATTTGCATTAGTTTCAAGCCAAGGCTATTGTGGAGGAGCTCATTTTGAAATGAAAAACTTGTACTGAAATTCTAGTTGTTGGTGATTGGACCGATTGAATCAGTGGAAGTGTTTTACACTGAGTCTCTAAGATTAGTAGCATTCTCTTCATCGTGGTAACTTCGGGGAAAAACTCCAGTAAGGCAAAAATATCTACGGATCTTTGTGAATATCATAGGAACTGTTAAGCATGTCACGAGAAAGAGATAATTAAATTTTCATAATCATGATAATGATGATCCGTCTGTCCGTTTGTCGGACTGTCTGCCATGCTGTCATTTACCACTACGTTACAGGTTGGTGATTTGCTTCGTGGGGGAGCACGTTTAGTTTGGCAGTTTATGCAGTAGTTATTATATAAGAGTGCGTTCTTTACCTGTTGTAGCCCCTCCTTTGATGCACATATTTTCTCAGCTCAAGTTTTGCTGCGCAAATAATAGATACCCCCGATAAGTATCACTAATGTTAACAACATGACACAAGTGTATGGAACTTTGATGCAATTATTGCTACGTTTTTTGACGAACATTTCCGGGCGTGCATTTCCCCAAAAGCGCTGAAGACCAATGGCTGCCCAGCTTTTCCGTCAGGGTCACAAGCCATAGTTCTGTCGAAGTGCATAAGTGATCTACCTTATGCATTGTGACAAAAAAAAAATCACATCTGTTTAAACTAATTGGAACGACGTGAGATCTCTCAGGCACCTCTGGGAGGAGGAGATATCGGACACCAAGTAAAATATAACATTACAAGCATTATTACGTCATGTTTATACCTATTTCAAACATTTTGCACTACAACATTTTCAACGACATAAATGACAATCGAACCAAAATTTGGCTATGTGTAGCGTGGGAAGGAGCAAGTCTGGCTCCCATTTTGGGAGGGGACATGACCCTATAACCCCTCCCACGGCCACTGGGCCCGCCTATGACCTCTTGCGTACCATATTTCCAGGTGCATCGTTGCTCCTGTTGAGTCCAGTGAGATGCTGGCCAAGATGCGCCTCATCCAGGGCAAGATTAGCAACAGGCTCCTCGACGTGGGGCCCAACATGCGGGAGATCTTCTTCCCTCCTCACCAGCCGACTGGTGCCGCTACAAAGCCTCGGTAAGTTGCCGTGCTGCGGCTCCGTCAATATCCGAGGCCTCTGGGACGTCTGTCTTTTGTGCCCACTTTGTTTCTTCATACTCTTACTTGTAATGCTTTGTTCGGTTCTTCCTCTTCTTGCCCTACTTGCTGTTCCCATGCACAATGACTCGTACATGGGTTCCACGTTTCTTTTGATGTTCTTTATGTCCCTTCTTTCTTCCTGTCTTAGGATCACAGTGTACTCTGTGGGTAGGGAGGCTTAAACTAGGAATATGAATATTACATGATAATAACTAGCGCACCCTGAGGGCGCATACCTCCGCCATGCGAGGTAACGGCAACAAAAAATTCAAATTGGCTCTGAAACCATAATTTTCTTTGTATTAACTGCAAAATCTAATCATTTGTTCCTTTTGATAGTAATAACAGCTTGTGCAATTTTCTTGAAGATCTGTTGATAACTTTTTGAGTTATACTGCTAACAAACGTTATGACAAATATGAGTCAAACATACAATCGAACTAACCGATCTGCACCAAAATTTAATCATTTATGTCTTTAAACATTACTAACAATCCCTATAAATTTCATGAAGATCCATTCATTATATTTTGAGTTATTGTATATATATTAAATTAAAAACAGTGACAAACGAACAAACAAACTGATCATTACCAAAATTTGGTCATACACCCTTTGTTATATACCTAACAACTGATGTTAATTTCATAAAAATTTATCCATAACTTTTTGAGTTATGGCATTGAGAAAAATGAGGCAGACAAACAAACAAATGTATGGACTTATCTTCAGCAAAAGTTAATCATCTGTCCCTCTTAACATACCGAACAATCCCTGTAAATTTCGTCCAAATTGGTTCATAACTTTTTGAGTTATCTTGGTAACAGACAGACAGACTGACAGTCAAAGAGACAGACAGACAAACACGACGAAAACATAACCTCCTTGGCGGAGGTAATAATTGCACATTAAATCCAGCTGAGGTTAATGAGTGACTGCCAACAAGGCTACACTGCGCAGTAAATATGCTGACATTATTGGCTTTTCAGTGCTGCATGTCTCATGACTCGCTGTGTCCTCAGCCGTTCTTGGGTGAAGGGATATGGTACTTAAACTATTACTATTAGCTACTAAAATTTGCTTTCATTGTTCGGCTTACTTTGTTGCAGGTTTGTGATGATCCGCTGTGACCGCAATGGTTGTTGGGAAATCGTCGGACTGGTTCAGCGAAAATCTCCCGAAAACCAAACGGCCCACACGTCATCTGGTGATGTAGCGGATTCTTCAAGTAAAAAGTGTGTCGCAATCTCTAGTCCCAACGCTGCCATCTCGTCAGCGTTCTCGTGCGTGCCTGTGCGCCCTGTTACGACCATTCGGAAACCATCATCTCAGCCACAGCCTCTTTCATCTTCGCCTGTTATTCAAACAGACCCACTAGTTGCCAGCAGTAGTGTTCACACCAGCCAGAGCTCAACAGTACTTACGTCTGACTTCAAGAAGCCTAATATTGTATTGACATCGTCTGGTGGGTCGGGTCAACCTACCTTGTCTCACGCTTCCTCCTCAGCTCAGTCGTCTTGTGCGTCATCGTCGAGCAGTGAGGGTGCCAGCCTCACATCGGAGACGTCTGTTACTGCTTGCCAGGTGGACCCTCTATCTTCTATCTCATCAAACTTTCCTGTTCCACTTCGTCCAGTATCGCCACCTTCAACCGTCGAGGACAATACTCATTTGGTAACGACCTCTCTCGCTCTCGATGCAATTTCTGTGGCTAGCACAATATCTTGTCCTACCTCATCCGCAGGCCATGTATCCCCACTGCCTGTTTGTGCCTCTCAAACAGAAGATGCTTCAGGATCCGCAACAGCATTGAGCAAAGTAGACGAACATTCAGTGCCTGCGGACGCTAATGCCACCACTGCCGTATCTTCTGGGGGGGATGCAATTGAGAACTCATCCTCTTCCCCGTCTTCACACCGCGGCTCGCCAAGCACTCGCAGCAAGGACACGGTAACGCTTCTTGCGAGTCCCGAGCGCCCTTCAGCTGAAGCCAACACTTCGGAAGTCATTTCGGTATCCAGCGTACCTGCTGCCTCTGGTCATTTGTTAACCACTGCATCATGTGAAAGCAGTAAGGTTATCTCCACTTCAAGTATAGTCATTACGTCTAGTCCAAGTGTAGTGGCACCTGCTGCTCCCAAGTCTCCTTGTCGATTGTTACTGTCCCCAGGACAGTCCATACAGAAAGTCATTGTTGTGCCAAGCCCAAGGACACTCTCAGTAGATTCTGCTTCCTCTTACAAATCCCCCACCAAAGCAGTTGATTTAGCATCTTCACCATCGTTAGCAAAACCATCTCTATCACCGAAAGGAAAGCAAATGCCTCAGAGAAGACATAGCTCACCGGCTCAGGCCAGCTCTGGCCCTGATCCAGGTTCGGATAAGCTACTGGTGGCGGCTAGGGCCCATACACAAGCCTCTTCTTCGCCAGCAGTGTCTGTTTCGCCTAAGAAAACAGTTACTGTGACGTCGCCAGCCACCGCTAAGACAAACGCTGGGGTGCCACAACAACCGAAGCTGCGAATCTGTCACGCGCTTCCGAAGAAGTGGCGGGGTGAGCGGTGGGCTGCGCTTGATCTCTCCTTGAATTTCAAGAGCATCAAACTTGGCTGGCTGAAAGGAACAATACAAAAGTCAATTTTAGTGCAGATTCGTCTCACGTCTCTCAAGAGTGGCGGTGTGGTGACCTTTACTGTGAGAGGGTCTGAAGAAGAAACTGTTCTTTATGGACGCGCAAAGAAAGTCTTGAACAAATCTCCAGTTATTTTGTTATTGCTCGGCTCATCAATTGCTGCTCTTGATTTTGCACAAAGTTTACTTTACGTAGATCTCTTTAGGAATAACATGGTAGCTTACGTTTTTAAGGACGCCAAGGGAGAGCGCGCGTTCTATAGGTATGCCTCCCCAAACGCCCTGATTCAAATTGACTCAAAACGAGCGGCTAACCCGTCTCACGGGGTGCGCCGAATCCCGGTCGAACTCTTCCGTCGAACCAACGCTCCGGTGATCCAGCTGGAGGATGACGCTAGCAAAACTCGGTCAGACCCCCCAGCTCCCCCAGACCCTAAGTGCAGTTGCCTGAAACAGGAGTGCAGCTCCTGTGGCACAGACGCAAGTCCTGACATTCAAGTCGAATCACCTGTTAAAATTCAGCTACAGAAATCAGAGGATGTCTCTGCCCAAGGCAGTGGAGTATCTCCCCAACGGCCACACCTCGCCAGTCCTGCAGATGACGCTGCTCCTGACGCCTCCTCAACTTCTTTAGCTGCCTGTGATGAAGTAGGTGATATTGCTGTAGATGGCAGTAGACCGTCGTCTGCTGCATGCAGCGAAATCACAGTTGATGTAGAGGAGCCCTCTGACTCCAAAGACTTCACAGCAACCCACGTCATTGCTTCTACAGGTAACTCATTTTCTTAAGTACGTTTAGTGCAGATGTGTTCGTTAGCAGGGCTGCAAAGTCTAGGAGGTTCAGGCCCGACTCTTAGGATTAGATTAGATTAGATTAAATGTTGGCAATAGACGAAGCAACAGGCCCATTCCCATAGACCATCCAGGACTTGCGCTCCAGCGCTCTATGAACTATTGCCATTACGTCAAGATTGTAGAGATAACTATCGGGGGAAGAGAAAAAAAATGAGAATCAACTCTGCCAAAGAGTTGCTTGTCCAAGCACAATGAGTTGCTGCAGTTTCGCGGAGCTAAGGGATGTCAAGTAAGATGGGGGTATGAAAGAAAGTGAATTGCGGTAACGATGAATGTAATCTTTGGCCGTTTCGAGTTTGGGACTCTTGAAAGAGGAGTCCGAAACTGTGGAAGATGTTGCTCCCAATGTTTGTCAAAACCTCCGGGGATATAGGATGGGCCATAGGGTTAGGTTAGTTAGGTTCGCCCATCCTATGTTGTGGGGAGTAGAGCCCCCAGGGGGTTTGTGTAGGTTACCGTAGCCATTAGTTAGGCCTTCGGGACGTCAGATTTCGTGCCCACTTCCTTCCACTTTCATACTCCTACTGATCTTACTGTTGTCTGTTCTTCCTCTTCTTTCCCGACTTGCTGTTCCCATGCGCGTTGATCCTGTGTGGGAACACTTTCGTGCAGGGGTTCCACGTTGCTGTCAACGTACTATAATATCTCTTTGTTTGTCCCTATGTTAGATTGCTTTTGTGTATACTATAGTAAAAATAATGATTTTCAAAAAAACATGAAATTAGAAAACTAGAGCATTCTGAGAGCGCATGTCTCCCCCAAGTAAGGCAACAGTAACGAAAAATTCAAATTAGCTCTGAAACCGTGATTTCTTTTGTATCAACTCCAAAATCTAATCATTTGTGCCTTTCAATAGTATTAACAGTTTCTGCAATTTTTTTGAAGATCCTTTCATAACTGTTTCAGCTATGCTGCTAACAAACATTATGACAAACATGAGTCAAGGATACAAACGAACTAACCGATCTGCACCAAAATATAATCATACATGTGTTTCAACATTACTAATAACTCCTGTAAATTTCATAAAGATTCGCTCAAAACTTTTTGCGTTATTGCACGCAACAAACATAAAATCAAACACAGCAACAAACATATGAACAGATCATCACAATAAATTTGCCATATACTCTTTGTGATACACCTTACAACTCATGTAAATTTCATAAAAAAAATCTGTCCACAACTTTTTCAGTTATGGTATTGAGAAAAATGAGGCAGACAAACAAACGGATGGACAGAGCTTCACCTAAAGTTAATCGTCTGATCCTCCTAATATACCTAACATTCCCTGTAAATTTCGTCAAAATCCGTCCATAACTTTTTGAGTTATCTTGGTGACGGACAGACAGAAAGAAAGACAAAAAGACAAACCCCGACGAAAACATAACTTCCTTGGCGGAGGTTAATATAAAATAACTAATATAGGAAGGTACTGGAGTCCTCCATAGCTACGCTTCTTGCTTTCTGTAGTTTCTTACCGCGGCTCGAAATTTGTACTTCCTGGCCCTCGTCATATACCGTACCTGTGCTTTCGTATCAAACGTGCACATTAGAGGTGGACCGAATGTTCGCATGGATTCCAGTATTCGCCTGTAGACATGCGCACACAGCATGCACACCACAGACTAATGAAAACACAGACGGGCAGTTTCTAAGGCAGTTCAGCTCTTCCTGGAGCTGTTGTTACGTCATAGTTAAGCCATCAGCGTTGTGCCTTGAACGATTTTGTTTAACGAGAATAATATTTGCACTGGGCAAAACGAGAAAATATATAATTATTTACTAACAAGTCACTAATTTTATTTAAAAGCCTTCTAGCTTCAGAGTTTTGTAGCCAAGATTGCAGCTACTTTAAAGCACGTCGACCTCGATTCGTCTATGTTGAGCATAGGACATATGGTTGAATACTACTTTTGTCATTTACGAGGAATGTGACGTCATAATTGAGCCGCTATTTTCTTGCAAAATACTGAAGAATTGCCTGTCTGTGTTCCTTAGTCTGTGGCATACACCCACCGATGCAGATCCTCTGAAATGGTGGAAGATGCACGCGAATATTTAGCCTAATCTTTCTCAGTTAGCGAAGTCTTATCTTGCTTGTCCGCCAACTAGTGTTGCGAGTGAGCGTCTGTTTAGTGGTGCCGGCGTAGTATACGATGAAACACGAAGTAATCTGACTGATGAAAAGAGCAGAAAATTGTTATGATTTAAATTGAACCTGCCAAAAATAGAATTTAGCTACCTATTAGATACTTGGAGTTTATGCTTGTACAGTACTAGCAACAGCAGTATTGGCTTGCATGCAATCGAGTGAATCTAGTCAATCTACTAGTCAAATAATCCTCTTTCAAAGGGCGGTGGTGGGGGAAAGAAGTTGGTGGGATGCATGTAAGAGTGGGTCCTCCCCCCCCCCCCCATCCTGGAAACAAAGAAAATTCATTGGATTTTAATAAGCTATTCTATTTTCTATAGTAACTCTTACAATAAATTCGAATTGTCCAGACTCTACAATCCTAGAAATGAAACTTGGAGTAAACATTCTCATTGGCGAATGTTAAATATATACCAGGCACACGGTCCACCTCTAGTGCATATATCTAACACGTGGAAATAAAAGTATTGAACCTAAGGAAGAAAACTAATGAAGCAAGTATACACTTGCTATAATAGAATTTAGCTTACACACTTAATTTAACAAGGTGTGTCGTCCTCGCAGAAGTGAAAAGCACGTGTGAAGAAATCGAACCTCCTGAAGAAACTCCTCCAAATCCGGCCCAAGATGATGCCTCACGAAAATATCCTAACCCTGTGGCAGGAGAAGACGAGGAAATCCCTGCAGACGTGCTGCCAGGGTCTGCCTCTGCTACAGAGGGCGACACTGAAACACTCTCTGCCTCGGAGGCGGCTTCTCAGTCGGTGTCGGATGTTCAATCTTGTTCAGTTGACTGTTCAGAGTCCACTGAAGAGTCGGAGAACGTAGAGGTCACTGACTCCACGCAACAGGTCAGCAAGATGCCTGTGTATCTACCTTAGCTCTTAGATGTGACATTAATTCCTGATTCTTGATATAACCCGCTGCCTTGCATTCTCCAATATTATAGCTTCCTTCCAAAGGAAGGAAGGCGGAAAGGAATGTTCTCTTTGTAAGGTGGATGCATTAGATCTCAAAGCGCCAGTTGTCGTTGGCGTACTACCACCATCCTCCCACTAACGATGTGACTGTACTGATGACGGTCATACCGT
This sequence comes from Parhyale hawaiensis, assembly GCA_001587735.2. Classification (NCBI taxonomy): domain Eukaryota; kingdom Metazoa; phylum Arthropoda; class Malacostraca; order Amphipoda; family Hyalidae; genus Parhyale; species Parhyale hawaiensis. Next base: position 36,950,914 of record LQNS02276883.1, on the reverse strand, counting down.
TGTTTCACAGATCGTTGTCGTAGCGGATGGCCTGACGATCTTGGAAGAAGCATCGGAGAGCTCTCAAGTTGCCTCTTCTGATCCAGGCTCTTCTGAGGTAGTCCGTAAAAAGGTAATAGAGTGTCCACGTAAAAATTCGTTCCTAAATCCTAGGAAGTTGAAGGTTAGGTCCCGAAAAGGGACCAAGTATTTTCAAAAATATTCGACCAGTGGACGGCATAAGGAAATCGGAACTCGAAAGTGGAAACAAGATGGCGCCTGCGGTCGTGGAGGGGACGGCTCCAGGGTCATTGGGCACGGATCCAAGTCGTTCTCAGTCAAAAGGGCTGCCAAGCCATTCAAGGCAAAGTCAAATGCCTCAGCAGGCAAGGTCCTGGCCGCCTCTAATTCTTATATTGGGGAAGCAGATGTTCACCAGGACATGAGTGAGGGCAACCGCAGTGACGGGAGCTGCAGCAGCAACGGAAAGGCTGGTAAGAAATGCTACATCCTCAGCAGCCGCAATCGGGACANGTTTCCCCAATCCTCTATATCCTACTAACATAATGGCAATAGCTCAAAGAAGCCGGGATGTTAGTCCCGGTGTCTCTTTGGGAATGGGCCTCTTGGTTCGTCTACTGCCGCCTATCTAATCTAATCTAAACTCATGTAAATTTCATAAAAAAAATCTGTCCACAACTTTTTGAGTTATGGTATTGAGAAAAAGAGACAGACAAATAAACGGATTGACAGATCTTCACCTAAAGTTAATCGTCTGATCCTCCTAACATACCTAACAATCCCTGTTAATTTCGTCAAAATCCGTCAATAACTTTTTGAGTTATCTTGGTGACGGACAGACAGAAAGAAGACAAAGAGACAAACCCCGACGAAAACATAACCTCTTTGGCGGAGGTTAATATGAATAACTAATATAGGAAGGTACTGGAGTCCTCCATAGCTACGGTTCTTGCTTTCTGTAGTTTCTTACCGCGGCTCGAAATTTGTACTTCCTGGCCCTCGTCATATAGCTACCGTACCTGTGCTTTTGTATCAAACGTGCATATTAGAGGTGGACCGAATATTCGCATGGATTCCAATATTCGCCTGTAGACATGCGAATACCTAAGCATGCACACCCACCGATGCAGATCCTCTGAAATGGTGGAAGATGCACGCGAATATTTAGCCTAATCTTTCTCAATTAGCGAAGTCTTATCTCGCTTGTCCGCCAACTAGTGTTGTGAGGAAACGGTTTTTTAGTGGTACCGGCCTAGTATACGATGAAAAACGAAGTAATCTGACTGGTGAAAAGAGCAGAAAATTGTTATGTTTGAAGTTGAACCTGCCTATAATAGAATTTAGCTACCTATTAGATACTTGAAGTTTATGCTTCTACAGTACTAGCAACAGCAGTAATGGCTTGCATGCAGTCGAGTGAATCTAGTCAATCTACCAGTCAATGATCCTCTTTCAAAGTTCGGTGGTGGGGGAAAGAGGTTGGTGGGATGCAGGTAAGAGTGGGTCCTTCCCCCCCCCTCATCCTGGAAACAAAGAAAATTCATTGGATTTTAATTGGCTATTCAATTTTCTATAGCTTAATTCTTACAATAAATTCGAATTGCCCAGTCCAGAGTCCAGACTCTAGAATCCTAGAAATGAAACTTGGAGTAAACATTCGCATTCGCGATTGTTAAATATATACCAGGCACACGGTCCACCTCTAGTACATATATCTAACACATGGAAGTAAAAGTATTGAACCTAAGAAAACAAATGAAGCAAGTAGACCCTTTATCGAGGATTTCCTGTGGGTTTGTGGTCATCATTGTGCATTGAGAGTTGTCGTTTATAAATATATACACTCAAACTTTTTTAATCCGAAAAGTTGGTAATCATCATGCGTTCGAGTAACGCGCAATTCTGTAGTTGCCACATCGAGGTAGGGTATAACTCGTAACTCGAATTACCAGGTGACTCAAAAAATTCTTGCAACTCCTCTTCGAATTTTGACGCTAAAAACCTCACGAACTTTCCTGGTTGCATGATAATAGCAAACATTTATGAAGACTGAGGCTTGTTCAGCTTCAAAAAAGCATTTCCTAAAGCAATAGCTATCACGTGCGCAGCTCGTCTTGCGTCGCTGTTGATATTGGAGTCGCCTACAAATAACTAGCGACGCACTAACGGCCTTGAAACATAATGATGACATTCATTTCGATAATAATGAGTGGTTGATGCCGTGTCGGTTAGCGTTATTAGATAACCAGTGTGTCTCATTTTTAAAACTACAAATTCGCCAGGATAGCACCATTTCATCGTTTCAATAGCCATGTTGTCGAACATTTCGGTTTTGAGTGTGTAAGCTGTATATATTAAATCATTCTACTGCCAGTTTATTTTGCTTTTACTGCCTTAATTTAACAAGGTGTGTCGTCCTCGCAGAAGTGAAAAGCACGTGTGAAGAAATCGAACCTACTGAAGAAACTCCTCCAAATCCGGCCCAAGATGATGCCTCACCAAAATATTCTAACCCTGTGGCAGGAGAGGACGAGGAAATCCCTACAGATGTGCTGCCAGGGTCTGCCTCTGCGACAGAGGGCGACAATGAAACACTCTCTGCCTCGGAGGCGGCATCTCAGTCTGTGTCGGATGTTCAATCGTGTTCAGTTGACTGTTCAGAGTCCACTGAAGAGTCGGAGAACGTAGAGGTCACTGACTCCACGCAACAACAGGTCAGCAAGATGCCTGTGTATCTACCATAGCTCTTAGATGTGACATTAATTCCTTATTCTTGATATAACCCACTGCCTTGCATTCTCCAATATTATAGCTTCCTTCCAAAGGAAGGAAAACAGAAAGGAATGTTCTCTTTGTAAGGTGGATGCATTAGATCCCAAAGCGCCAGTTGTCGTTGGCGTACTACCACCATCCTCACTAACGATATGACTGTACTGATGACGGTCATAACGTTGTTTCACAGATCGTTGTCGTAGCGGATGGCCTGACGATCTTGGAAGAAGCATCCGAGAGCTCTCAAGTTGCCTCTTCTGATCCAGGCTCTTCTGAGGTAGTCCGCAAAAAGGTAATAGAGTGCCAACGGAAAAATTCGTTCCTGAATCCTAGGAAGTTGAAGGTTAGGTCCCGAAAAGGGACCAAGTATTTTCAAAAATATTCGACCAGTGGACGGCATAAAGATATCGGAACTCGAAAGTGGAAACAAGATGGCGCCTGCGGTCGTGGAGGGGACGGCTCCAGGGTCATTGGCCACGGATCCAAGTCGTTCTCAGTCAAAAGGGCTGCCAAGCCATTCAAGGCAAAGTCTAATGCCTCAGTAGGCAAGGTCCTGGCCGCCTCTAATTCTTATATTGGGGAAGCAGATGTTCACCAGGACATGAGTGAGGGCAACCGCAGTGACGGGAGCTGCAGCAGCAACGGAAAGGCTGGTAAGAAATGCTACATCCTCAGCAGCCGCANGCAAGGTCCTGGCCGCCTCTAATTCTTATATTGGGGAAGCAGATGTTCACCAGGACATGAGTGAGGGCAACCGCAGTGACGGGAGCTGCAGCAGCAACGGAAAGGCTGGTAAGAAATGCTACATCCTCAGCAGCCGCAATCGGGACAATAGCCACAATGAGATGGAGCGGCTTCGACGGAAAGAAATTGCCGAGCTTTTTGTTGAACTTCAGGGGGTCTTGCAAGAGGAAGGGAGGGACGACCTGCCCGAATGCAAGAAAGAAGTGTGGCCCAAGAGGATGACTCTGAAACTGGTGAGTTTTTCGCAGCGACTCTTTTCCTGCACTCTAATTTAAAAAAAAATTGAAGCCACTGTCTAAATTGCAATTTGTGTTATTGATGCTTCTCCATACTGCTTTGTAGGTCTAGGTAATACTAAAAAAGTCACTAAATTTAAAATAGGAATGATATTTACCTCCGCCAAGGAGGTTATGTTTTCGTCGTGTTTGTCTGTCACCAAGATAACTCAAAAAGTTATGAACCTATTTGGACGTAATTCACAGGGATTGTTAGGTAGGTATGTTAGGAGGAATAGATGATTAACTTTTGTTGAAGATATGTCCATCCGTTTATTTGTTTATTTGTCTGCCTCATTTTTCTCAATGCTATAACTCAAAAAGTTATGGATGGATAGTATATAACAAAGAGTAGATGACCAAATCTTGGTAATGATCAGTTTGTTCGTTTGTCACTGTTTTTAATTTTATGCTCGTAAGCAAAATAACAAAATATAATAAATGGATCTTTATGAAATTTATCGGGGTTATTAGTAATGTTAAAAGACATAAATAATGAAATTTTGGTGGAGATCGGTTTATTCGTTTGTATGTTTGACTCATGTTTGTCTTAACGTTTGTTAGCAGTATAACTCAATAAGTTATGAACGGATCTTCAAGAAAATTGCACAAGCTGTTATTACTATTGAAAGGCACAAATGATTAGATTTTGGAGTTTATGCCAAGGAAATTATGGTTTCAGAGCCAATGTGAATTTTTTGCTACCGTTGCCTCGCATGGCGGAGGTATGCGCTTTCAGAGTGCTCTAATTTGATAATGCGTTTCTCCGAAACAGGCCATTTCACTGTTGGAAGAAAAACAGTCCCTGGTGTGGCAGTTGACGCACGACACGGAGGCCTTATTGAAGAAAATTAGTGCTAACAAGCGCATCCTAGAGGAGCTCATCACTCACCCAGGTCAGTGTTGTATTTGTTATCCTGGGAAGAATTATTACCTGCGCCAAGGAGGTTATGCATTCGTCGGGTTTGTCTGTCTGTCTTCGAGATAACTTTAAAAGTTATGGGCGTATTTTGACGAAATTTTCAGGGATTGTTGGGTATGTTAGGAGCAACAGATGATTAAGTTTTGGTGAAGAGCCACCCATCCGTTTGTTTGTTGGTCTACCTTATTTTCTCAATGCCATAACTCAAAATATTATGGACGGATTTTTATGAAATTTACATGAGTTGTTATGTATATCACGAAGAGTAAATGACCAAACTTTTGTAATGATCTGTTTGTTCGTTTGTCGCTGTTTTTTATTTTATGTTTGTTAGCACGATAACTCGAAAAATAATGAATGGATCTTTATGAAATTTATAGGAGTTGTTAATAATGTTGAAAGACATAGCTAAACGATCAAATTTTGGTGCAGCTCGGTAGGTTCCTTTGTATGTTTGACCCATGTTTGTCATAATGTTTGTTAGCAGCATAACTCAAAAAGTTATGAACGGATCTTCAAGAAAATTACTGAAGTTGTTAACACTATAGAAAAGCACGAATGATTAGATTTTGGTGTTGATACAAAGTAAATCATAGTCTCAGTGCCAATTTTAATTTTTCCTAACCGTTGCCTTGCTTGGCGGAGGTAGGCGCTCTCAGAGTGCTCAAGTTCATACTGGAATCCTTAAGGGAGAAATTGTACGTTGCTAAATACTTTGATCGTGTAGCGTTGATTGAGAGCTCAGGAGTACAGAGAGCATTCTATTTCGTGGCAGGTATCTTTTTTTGTAAATTCGACCTCTTTATTTTTTTTACTCTCCTTTATTTGTTAAGACACCCGAAAACATTTACTCCATTGAATTAATCGCCGGCTATTATGTTTGCATGACCCTCTTGTAGCTTTTGTGAAGTAGCAACGCTTGATATGCAAACTTTGTTATATCGTATGAACGTTTACGTTGTCTCACCTCCCATTGTTTTACTCTTTAGAGGTAATATCCCCTATCATTTCCTTGCTTTATTTGCTTATATCAATTTTGTTGTTTCAGATATGTGTGCTGAAGATCGAAAGGCTGTACAAGATGTTATAGATTCTGTACAACCTCCTACGAGAGTTAAGGTGTGTTGTCGATAGGATATTCTTAAATATCAACGTAAATTTACTGCCCTCCACAAATTAGGATAGTAGATATCGGTTATTCCCAGAACACGTATTTAATGCGAGTGATAATAGATTTTTTTATGTGCTTAAAGCATTATTATATACTGTGAGAGATTGCTCATTACATATTTTTTCTGTTTTTCAATGAAATGAAGCTGATTTTATTGTTTGCTGCCTGAAATATCAATGCAAACTGACTGAAAAGGTTTTTTTGCTTTTGTAAAAATTGTTGTGCTCGACTGGCGTACTTTCATGTGAACAGGAACTTGAGGTGCAGCAGCAGTGGGTGATGCCGTCTGTGAAGCGATGCAGGACCGATTCTTCAGATGAGGTACAGTTGCTGCCAGGACTACATGATCCCCTCAGAGGGCATAGGATGGGTCATAGGCCATAGCGTTAGGTTCCCCCATCCTATGTTATGGGGAGCTGCGCCCCAGGGGAATACCGTACCTTAGGCAGTAGCTAGGCTTTCGCGACGTCTGTCTTTCTTGCCCATTTTGCTTCTTTCCGAACTTCGTACTCCTGCTGATCTTACTTTCATCCGTTCTTCCTCTTCTTTCCCAACTTGCTGTGTCCATGCACGTTGATCCTGTGTGGAAACACCTTCGTGCATGGGTTCCACGTGTCAATCGACATACTATATGTCCCTTCTTTTTCCTCGCATAGAACAGCTTAGTTCTGATTTAGGGAGGCGTAAACTATCATGTATACCATACCTATCTCTACTAGACACAGGATCCAGATTAGTTAGTAGATGCTCTGTCTTTGTCTCATACTTCTTCTTCTTCTGTTAATCACCTTTGTAGCGGATGCGGACGCTCTAGTATTCAACTGTAATAATTTTTATCTGTCGTGCGGTGAATCTGTGAGAGGAGAAATACTTGTATAATGGTGTTCCATAAGTTATCCTCAGACCCTACCACTAGCTTAGCTACAACTTATAGACTTACCTTTAGTACTCGTCGATGATAACGCTTATGTCAGCCAAGTGTTTCGTTACTTACATGATATAGGCGTATACAGTGCCAGCAAGAACAATCTCTACACTTCAGTAGCTAGAAAAAACTTGACACGAGAAATGCGAGTTAGTATTTCGTTTAGCCTACCCGACATAATAAAGCGAAAAGATGTTAGTGATGATGCATTCCCTCCGCCCACTCATAGCAAACGTCTATCACCCAGCCAACCCTCAGCGGGGGTTGTGTGCTGCTGCAGTGAGGTTGATAGTGGGTCACTCTTGCCGACGTGTTCTTCTTTCTTATAAGTTTGAAGTCATATACTTAACACCTAATGCACACAATGGGTTAAAAAATATTTCAATTGGAGGAGTAAAACCTTGCGTTAACTATGCTAGAAAAAGGAGACTCTGTGATTGTGTAATTGCCGTAACCAAAGATCTGGGGATGTCAAGAGAGACCATCTATCAGCTGAAGCGGTCGGGGACAAAATTACCAACAGGGACGGTACCACAGAAGAAGTTGGGCTCTGACACGCCTAAAAAAACTACACTGAGAACAAATAAGCTTCTGAAGCGTGAGGTTATCCCAACTCATGCTTTAACTGCCGTTGAACTCAAAAACGAAAATCCCTGAGCTCCTCCAGAACCACGCAAAAAGGACAATTCACTGACTGGGGGATGGACGGTTGTTATGAGTGGGCGGAGGGAATGCATCATCACTAACATCTCGCTTTATTATGTCTGGTAGGGCTAACGAAATACTAACTCACATTTCTCGTGTAAAGTTTTTCTTGCTATTGAAATGTAAAGATTTTTTTTTTTTGCCGGCACTGTACTATAAAATCTGTTTTATCTCAGGTCATGCATCGTTATAGTGGTTTTCTTATTTGGTTGCGCATCACTACCTACTTAACGCTTCATCCTGCTGCCACTTTGGTTAAACTGGGACTCAATAATAATAATAATAATAATAATAATATGCTGTCCTTCAATTTGGCAATTGATAAACTTTTCATTCGGTGCCAGTTTTACCTCTTCTCCTCTACTACTTCCATTGGCATGATTTGTTCTGCTGTTCTGACACTTTCTGATCTGCTGTGCCCGTGCACGGTCCTCCCGTGTGAGAACGCCCCTGTGCGTATCTAGTATTGTATTTATAGATACATTCAAGTATCCGTATCTAGATACATTTGTGTATCTGTATTAGATGCATTTTAAGGATGGATCTAGTATCTAGATACATTTTAGAGTATTTATGCCCAGCTCTGATATCTGATGAGTAATGATATACTAGTTATACTAGTCGAAACCTATGGAACTATCGTCAAACAAAAATATTCTTCATTTATGTCTTGGGATCCGTATTGTTACTCAGGTACATAATGTCACATTAGTGTGAACACATGAGACTCGTCTATAACGCTCGAGGAGTTGTTTAAAATCGACTTTTGGTTGTCCGTAATCCGTACCATAAAAACGTAATTTTTCTTCTCTCACATAACGAAAGCGCACTGTACGGAGTTACCTGCCCCCCAAAACCGTGACAACCACCATGTTTGTATGCCTGTACACAGGAGTACGTACTGGACGTTGAGGGCTCGGACAGCAACTGCAGTGACGGCACAGGGTCTTCTTCGTCACCGGCAACCTCATCCCCGCCTCGTAGTTCGTTCATCAAGCTCCCCCTGCAGCGCACGCCACGCAAAGGAGGTCGCAGCTCCCAGCTCCTCAGCCCAAGTGACGCCTCTCTGCACCGGCGACCCTTTACTCAGGGTAGGTCCTTGTCTAATTGAATATCGAACAATGTGGTGTTTGGTGCCTATCGAAATCTAGGCTCTGCATGAGGATCCCAGCCAGTTGGAAAATTCTACAAACTGCATCCCGGACAATTTAATCTTACGTGATACCCATCAGGGGACATAATATTAACCAGAGTTCTAAGTTGGGTTCGCGCATCCTTTGTTATGGGGAGCCGCGTCCCCAAGGATGTACTTGGTACGTTACCTTTACTATTGGCTAGGTTTTCGGGTCGTCTGTCTTTCGTGTCCACGTTGCTTCCTTTTTATACTCCTACTGATCTTATTGTCCTCTTCTTGCCCGACTTGTTCAGATGCTGTTTATTATTATTGTTATTATTATTATTATTATTATTATTGAATAGCTTAAGCCTCCGTTTCCACAACAACGGCGATCTAACAGAGGGAAAAACTTGGGATATGTGGTGCCTATGACGATAGAGATGAGAAACCCGTGCACGAAGGCGTTCCCGCATGGGAACAGTAAGTCGGGAAAAAAGGAGAGGAAGAACCAGAGAAAGTAAGATCAGTAGCAGTATGAAATTAGAAGGAAATAAAGTGGGCACGAAAGACAGTCGTTCCAAAGGCCTAGCTAACGGCTGAAGTAACCTACAACGCCCCCCCCTGGGGGTGCTGCTCCCCGTAGCATAGGGCGGGCGAACCTAAATAAGCTACCTCTATGGCCTATGACCCGTCCTATGCCCCTTGAGGGGTGATGTTTGATCCTGTGTAGGAACACCTTCGTGTATGAGTTCACATTTCTAACGTCATACAATATGTATGTCTCTTGTTTCTCTCTCTGTTGGATCGCCGTTGTTATGGAAACTGAAGCTTGAACTATTCAATATAATAAATAATAAAATAATAAGCGTACTTGATGTACAACCAATCTTGCAACAGTGTTATGTCAGGTAACGATACAAAAACCGCTCCTGTCGTTCCGGCAAACTTACGGTAGAAAACCTGCCGAATTGCGATTGGCTTGTGACGCCACGCGTGGCTTTGTTTTGATCACGCATAATGGCACTGTCGTCTATTCCCAATGGATTTGAGTGACGGATTTTCCAGAGTAAAATAACAGAAATTTTGCAGTAAAGATACGCCGTGCCCGATACAGGGGACCCACGATGGGCCTAAGATTAGATTAACTTGGAACGATGGGCCTGAGATTAGATTGACTTGGTCATTCGAGCTTTTGTTTCAGTCTCTTCCCCCCCCTCCGAGAAATGCTTAGTCCTGATTAAGATTTCATGACGTCATTTATCCGTTGTTCATTTACCTTCTACTCAATCTCCAACAATTCCCTTCTTTCTTCCTCCGTTAGGCTCTTCAGGGTTGTAGAATAGGTAGGCCGTTTAGTTATGCCTGTTTCACCTGTGGCGTCGTGTCCGCTTACGTGTCATAAGGACACGTGCCCGCCTGTACACGAGTAGCAGTAGTAGATCGCCTCTACACGAAGCGGGGCGGCGCCCGACATGTGAGCGTGGGCGACTCAAACACTTCACGCCATGGATTAGGTACATCCGACACCTATTAAAGGACCAGCGTCCAAGTTGAAACGGCCCGTCTCAATCCGTCAGTGCTGGGTTCACTGAGAAGCGGGGCATGTCGCGCGCTCTAAAGTAGCCTAGTTAGAAAGCGAAAAAAAGCAAACCGGCAATGCTCTGGGACACGTCCCACCGTGTAGAACCGACATCAGGTTCGCCTATCCTCTGTTACGGGGAGCCGCGCGAATCACGGTCACATGATAAATGACCGTACTTATGAGCTATGCCTTTTGTGAAGGAAGACTTCCGTGCCCGTCCATCTTGGCGCTTTCCACGTTTCGCGATAATAATGCTTGGCTCTCATTCTCCTCTTCTTTCCCGATTTGCTCTTCTGATCGTTGATCCACAATGGGAGTACCCTCGTGCTATGGTTCCAAGTTGTGCTAGGCGTACTGTACGCTCCCTACCTTTTTAGAAGAGAGGAAATAGCGTTGCGGCAGCAGTGGGGGGGG
>LQNS02276883.1:36930184-36940266 GCA_001587735.2 Parhyale hawaiensis | reverse complement strand
GGGGGAGGCGAGACCTTGCGTGCGTAGTAATGACGATGTTGTTTATAAGAAAGCGCAAATATTCAGTTTATAAGAAAGCGCAAATATTCAATTTGGCTGAAGAAAACGCCTTGCTTCTGGTTTCTTTCCTCTTTCTGACTTGCAGTTTTCGTGATCACTATCGTCATCCATGCTTTCTATTGGCAGACACCAAAAGAAGAAAGAAGCCACTGCACTCGGAGCTGCACAAGTCCAGGTCTTCAAACAAATCCAGTTGGCTGGGCAGCAGCGAGGCCCTCTTTGGTCGCGACACTGGCTCCGAGCGCGAGGCGGCCGCTGTCTCGGGTGGTGCCTCTGCAGACGGTGAAGGCAGCGACGATTCGGTCGACCTCTCCGACAAAGGCCCCGACGATTCACCTTCCCTCACTTTCTCTACACTGTCTTTTTCTACTCTTCCAAACGAATTGCTACCCACCTCTATGTGTCCCAGCCTGGCCATGACCCCTCGCTCGCCCCACAGGAGCGACAGTTGAGGGCTCGTGTGGGCTGGTATCCGTGGTCTCTGTTAGAATAATAAAAAAAATGTGTGTGTGATATCTTGTATCTTAAGATCGTGTTATTTATCTTCCGTTTCTGTTGTGAAACTAAGTTTCCTTAAGATCATTTTCAGCTATTATCTTCATCATACTGTTTATCTAACGGCTGTATACTCGTTTATTTCCATCGGTGAAGTAAAATTTATTTGCTTTATTAACTACTGCGATTTTATTGACTTTTGAATGAAAATGATTCAATAGAATAATGGTCAACTAGTTAAGAAGCTAGAAAATGCTATTATAGCGCGTTTCCTATAACACGTTGGCGGAGTTGACGGTTTTCTTTTAAAGGGCAGATGACAAGCTACTGTCCCGTCTCGAGTACGGCAGGGCCAGTGTTGCCTTCCACCATTTACTGCGATGGGACCGAGCGCTAATCCCACTCGCTCTGCAGAACCCTTTCGCAATAGAACATTTTACCTACTTAGGCTGCAGCGCAAGGACCGCTACGCAGCAAATGCCACGCCTCACTCGCGCCCTGGCGAGATATGTGCGAAAGTAGAGTGGTTCGCCAGCCCGGTAACAGCAGGAGCCAAGTGTCACTTTGCCAGTGATGTGCAAAAACAACAACGACACTAAACTTCATGCCTAGTTGTATTAACTTTACTAGCGCTTCAGTGACACATTGTTTTTATCGCGCCGAGCTATTCCTGTGGTTAAACACAGGCTCGTGCGCCACTAGGATGCGAAATAGTATCATATTAGGTTTTTCAATGATTTCTCTCTCGGCTTTTCTGCAGGAAGGTCTCCGATTATAAGCGAACTCGGATGAGTTCTAAGTGGTCCGTGCGCTACTGACAGGAAACAAGGCGCGATGCATCTTCAAACTCCCGGGCAAGTCTGAACTTGATGCCTAACTAAAAATGCCAAGTAATTCGAATGGCTGTTAAGTGAAACTTCATTAAAAGGTTTAGAGTCTCTAATTAACACGGCGACCTGCAACAAAACGCTAACTGTACGTGGTGAAGCAAGCGATGATCATCAGGAAGAAACGCAACTTCGTACCTACAAGTCAAGAGTGAGTAACACCACCCCCATTAGCACGCCAAAATGGCCTAAATAATCAACAATAATTTTGCCTTTTACCATTGCCCAGTCATTGCTCATGAATGCTTCTTGCCAAGAAATGCATATATTGCGTTTAAAATGAACAGTTTATTTTTCCTGGGAGGTCGCTCAGTTCGTAAAACTTTACCGAAATTTCATCAATAAGTCCCCGCAAGGGCTAGAATGAGCCATAGGTAAGATAAGTTTGCCCATCCTCTGTTTTGGGGAGCAGCGCCCCTGGAAAGGTTGTGTAGGTTACCACAGCCATTAGTTAAGTCTTTGGGACGTGTCTGTCTTTCGTGCCCATTTTGCTTCATTCGGATTTCATGCTCCTACTGATGCTACTTTCTCATTTTAGCCCCTAGTTGCTGTGCCCGCGCGCCTTGACCGTGTGCCTGAACACCCTCGTCCATGGACTCCACGTTTATTTTGGCATACTACATGTCCCTTTCTTCACCTCTTTTAGAACAATTTAGGGAGACTTAAACTATTTTATATACCATAACTATCATCAGTAAGTGGTAGGACCAACTTTGTAGGCCTGCGCCTTCAAGTATCGAGTGGACAACTGAAATTACTAGATGTGAACATTGAACAAGGCAGAACTTACCTACGATAGATCAGATTATTGAATAGTTTAGGCCTCCGTCTCCCCAACAACGGCGACGATCTAACAAAGGAAGAAATAAGGGACATATAGAATGTCGACAGAAACTGGGAACCCATGCACGAAGGTGTTCCCACACAGAATCTATACGCGTGAGAACTGCAAGTGGAAAAAGAAAACGAATGACAGAAGAAAATGAAATCAGTAGAAGTAGGTATAAAATCGAGAGGAAGCAAATTGGGCACGAAAGGAGATATATATATGTACACTTCTCGAAAGCCTAGCTAATGGCTCAAATAACCTACACAATCCCCCTGGGGCGCAGCTTCTCAGAACATAGGATGGGCTAACCACTAATCTTATCCTATGGCCAATCCTACGCCCCGAGGGGAATATACCTACGAGCAGAAATGGCTCATCCACGTGAGGGTAACGAAAGTCTCAGTAGATCTTTGGATGTGTGATATACTAGGCATTGCAGCATTTGTACAAGGTCAACAACGGTTTGGTTCGACATTCAGTGTGGCTAAACGTTTCTACAATGACGAGATCCACATTGTTTGTGACGAACTGCCACTTCCAAATACAGGAAATTAATGTACAATAATTCTCTCAACGAATATTAGCAACTATACCGTATATGCCTACCTCGCAATAAAGGCAACTGGGTAAACTAATCATCAGAACAGGCAGCACGAAACCTTTTGCAATAAAAGATATAAAGAAATACACTGCATGATATACAGATATGCACTGTAAAAAAGTGATTTGGTAACGTCATATTGGAAGCAAGATGCGCTTTGCGTCTTGTTTAAAAATCAGTACACATATGGAGATCGCTTTGCTTATGATACACGTTCACAGTGAAGCGGTAATACAATGCTTATACCGTGTCTTATCCAGACTGAGGTTTTTGTTACAGAGGTGTTTTCCTACTGTATACCTACGGGGAAAAAGGCTCCAGTTTCCCCAAGGAAAATTGTAGGGGTAACGCCCCATGTAGAAAATTCACGAAGCCTGAGTAGGGTAAGGTAAAACGGCTTGAATAAGTCAGACCCTTACTTGCGCCCGTTTACACAGTTTACATACGCTTTGTTGGCTCGCTCGCGAACAGTAGCATTTTAATTAGAAGCTCAAATTAATGAAGCAAATTCGGTTGCACAATTCTTAGGGAGGTATATTGCTGTAGTATTTACAGTGCAATCATAGCTCAGTCTCAAAGGATCGGCGGCTGGTAAAGCAACAACAACCCTTGGCAGTAGCTGACTCCCTACACAATTTCAACGACAGACTCGCTGTCTTTCACTACTGGTACCACTCTATTTGGCAGATTAAAAGCAGCAAGCCCTTATTTGTAATTATTACACTTCTTTAAGCTCAGCAGCCGCTGCTCAGACGTTCCGCCGAAGATATTAAGCAAGTCTTTAGGTTTATAAAAATTTCAGCATGGGAAATTGCTCGTTCAAGCAGAAAGAGTCCTAGTTAGGAAATACATATGCAACAGTTTCCTACATAGCTGTCCACACTATACGTAAGCATGCAGCGATTACACATACAGTTGTTGCAGACTATTAATCTATATTCGAACACTTTGCATGAAAAACTTAATTGCAAGTATACATACACTAGCGATCACTTTCCTCAGAAAATATAAATTCAGGAAACTCGCTGCTTTGTCACTCTCTTTCATTCTAAAATCTTTTGTGTTTAACATTACTTTTATATTGCAAGCATCCCTCACTGGCAATAATTGCACCAAGTGCTTACATCATCGACTTTTAATTCGCAATTTAACATTGCAAGACTCATTCTGTCACGTTACGATCATAAGATAGCACTGTAAATTTAATTAATGCACAAAATGACATCGCGTGTCGAAAAAAAAACTTCGCTCAGTAAAGTGTGGACAACGAGGTAAATTCAGCTAATGATCATGAAAGAATACATTTTAATGCCCTTTCATTAGAGGAGGAATAGTTTTGGAAGAATTTCTAGCGTAGCAATAGTAAATCGCATCGCGCCCAATGCTCTGTGAATTTTCTCTCTGCTTTTTTGCCGAAAGGTCTACTGTTTAATATGAACTCAGATGAGTTTTATTGCTCTCAAGTGACCAATGCGATACAACTGGCATAAAATAAGACGCCAAGTATCTCCAAACTCGAACGCCACGGCTGTTCGTTCGGCCATGTTGTGCAGGGAAAGAGACGAAAACAGGAAGAAACACCCCCTCCCCACACACGGGAGCAAGTACGAGCGGCATATGTGATGGATCACTTAACACCATTCGGCGGCTCTCCTCGCGGATAAGACGAAGAAGTCCAGAAAAGCTTGCTGGACAAACTAACTTCGTCAGCAGAAACTGAGGCAAATGCAATATGTATTTTGACATGGCAAGGACCCGCCCCGACAATATACCCCTGGAGGCTAATAAGAAATGATAGAAGACTATAGCCCGACCATTTTATCAAGGCAGTTCGACCGTGGTCAAATTCTTCTTAGAGCTTTGTCAATTCTATGGGTATTTCTAAGATTTTGTTCGACCCATATCTTAAACAGACCCACCCACACCTGTATATAGAGAAATCTCAAATAGCTACCCACAGAATCGGCACCGCTATAGAGATATACGACCATGACCAAACGGCGTTGTCAAAATAGTTAGACTATAGTCATCCTGATCGGCCATTGAAGTTTTATTATTATATTGGTATTATATATACCACTATTCCCGAATCTAAAACGATCAATAGCGATCTAAGATGATTTACTCGGCTTACAGCCAGAACCACGACGTTGTGCTCAGAGCAAGAGATGAAGGACGAAAAGAGAAGACAGAAGAAAGAAGCGCCTGTGCGGACGGTTCCCTCCGTGGTCCTCCGCACGGGCGAAGGTAAGAGCCCTGCAGAAAAAGTCAGCAACCTCGATTGGGGCCTCACCTCGTGGGACAGAAAAGGAAATTTAGAGAACCTATTTAACTTTACAAAACTAACGTCAGTAGGAACTGCGGCAAGCTGCAACATTTGCGGAAAAGCACGAGGGACCCTTGGGTGCGTGAGGCCCAAATATATAGTGGCAGGGAAAAGGGCCCGTCAGAATATACCCCTGAGAGCATCGGCCAATGAAACAAACCAGCAGCTTGTCCACACTGTTAAAAAATAGACGCACAGTTTACCGATGATGAGACCCTTAAAATAATAAGCAAATAATTGGGGAGTCTTAACACGACATACAGAGCACAATAACACCGCCAAACAATATGCAGCGATATACTAACGTAATATAACAATATTATCGCCTCAAATTATAAAATATCAGCGTTCTCGTCAATCTTAGAATTTATAAAAAATATTTACTTAAGAAAATAGCGTAGCTGAGCACCCAAACTGCGGAAACTCTTAACGTATCAACAACAATTATTATGGGTATTATTATTGTTATATTAAATCATTTAAGCCTCAGTTCCCACAAATTAGGCGATCTCACCGAGGAAGAAATGAGGGACATATAGTATGTCGACAGAAATGTGGAAAGGTAAAGTCAACTTTGACCACATCCTCCACTGGGAAACACACACTGGTCTGTGCTGCGGATATAGGACCACTGGCCCCAGAGAAGTAAGTGCGGCTGCAGCCGACCACAGGTCATCAAGAACTATGGCACCAATTTGACAAAAAATTCAAATGACCCGTGATCCTCCCTCCCTCATCTCTGAGGAAGGCAAGTTCCACCACGGCGCAGCGCATGCACACAACTGCCGAGTCAGCATACCTAGCTTAGCAAAAAGCTTGCGTGCCTGGGTTGGCATCGAACGAGCAAGTCAAGGATTGAGAGTTGCGAACGTAAGCACGCTGCTAACCCAAGCACGAAGGTGTTCCCACACAGGATCAATGTGGGTGGGAACAGCATATTGAGAAAGAAAAGGAAGAACATATGAAAGTAAGAACAGTAGGAGTATGAAAACTAAAGGAATCAAAGTGAAGTAGTTAAGGTAACTCAGGCTACAGGGTCCCCTGCAGGCGCTGCTGCCCATAACATAGGAATGGAGCACCTAAACGCAATTAGTATATTTCCAGTTTCTCATTAGCCCAACTAAAGAGGTAACTGAGCTTTAACACTGAAATACAGCATGAATATTCGCACAAATCGTGAGCTGCTTTCAATAACAGAATGCGTATAGCTCTGAGGATTGACATTATTATTATTATATTGGTATTGTCCCGCTATTTCTGAAACTTAGACAATCAATAGCGATCTAAGATGATTTACTCGGCTTACAGCCGGAACCACAACGTTGTGCTCAGGTGGCAAGAGATGAANTCCAAAACTAACATCGTCAGCAGGAACTGCGGCCAGATGCTACATCCCCTGCGGAGAAGGCACTCCGGACCCTTGGGTGCGTGATGCCCAAACATATTGTGGCAGGGAAAGGGCCCGCCACAATATGCCCCGGAGGGCATGGGAACAGCAAGTTGAGAAAGAAACGGAAGAACATATGAAAGTAGGAGTATGAAAACTAAAGGAATCAAATTGAAGTGGGCACGAAAGACACGTCCCGAAGGCCTAGCACATGGTTAAAGTAACTCGGGCTACAGAGTCCCCCTGGAGGCGCTGCTTCCCATAAAATAGGGAGGGCGCACCTAATTTAATTGGTATATGTACTTCCACTTTCTCATTAGCCGAAGCAAAGAGGTAACAGAGCTTTAACACTGAAATACAGCATGAATATTCGCACAGATCGTGAGCTGCTTTCAATAACAGATAGCGTATATCTCTGAGAATTGACATTATTATAGTGGTATTGTCCCGCTATTTCTGAAACTTAGACAATAGCGATGATCTAAGATGATTTACTCGGCTTACAGCCGGAATCACAATGTTGTGCTCAGGTGGCAAGAGATGAAGGACGAAAAGACACGCGATGTCACGCGCCCGTGCGGACGGTCCCTTCTGTCAAAGTCTTCCGCACGGGCGAGGTAAGAGCCCCATAGAAAAAGTCGGTCACCTCGATCGGCGGCCCACCTGGCGGGACAGAAAGAAAATGTAGAGAACCTACCTAACTCTACAAAACTAACCTCATCAGCAGGAACTGCGGCCAGATGCTACATCCCCCACTGAGAAGGCACTCGGGACCCTTGGGTGCGTGATGCCCAAACATATTGTGGCAGGGGATGAGAATCGACATGCAAAAACCGAGGTTGTGGGGCTGACAGAAAAAGTTCGACTCGGTCTCCTGGGTCCAGCCATCCAGCCAGTTTCCAATTCCAACAGCGTGGATGCCAAAAATACCTGACTCCGACTATGCAACCCTAGAGGACTTGCAAGTTGAAAACTGTACCTTACTAAGCACAAGGCTCAGCCAAACAAACAGAGCAGTGGGCCCGTCAATATGAACTGATAAAGGGGGTGATGACCGCGTGTTTCACAAGCTGACGACCACCATCAATACGTTGAGAACTGCGGCTGCAGCAACCGAGTTTGAAATTTTACTGTCGCTCTACTACCGCTATGATTAACCTACACATTGAGCGCGATTCCAAGTACAGGTGAAGTATTCCTATGACAATGCTGTCATATTTGGTACGTAACGTGGTCAACGTGTTTTGCAACGTGGTCAACGTGTTATGCAACTAGAGAACACACGTGGTCAACGTGTTATGTAACTAGAGGACACACACATAACACATGCAGCGACGGTATGCACCGTCATTGTATAGAAAACCACCCCCACGTCGGTGCCGGCTCGCAACTAACAAGATGGGAAACGGAAAAATACGTTGTTCCCAATACAGCCACGCTACTGCTCACACTACTATAAACTGTAATTACGCATAAAAGCCATATGTAGCTCTTATTTAAATTCTATTCTCTCCCTCGTTTGCCGCCATAAGTGCTTTAAAGCCAGGGACTTTTTCTTTAAATATTTACCAAACATTTTCGTAAGTTCTCCCGGCAATCCACCGTGTACAGCGTTTATGTTACTACCCACACTTACGACCCTGAAATAACTTCAATAGAGGGAAGAACACAATCACACAAAGTATATACAACATAAAAAGTAAATGGTCCATAATTGATACATCTCAAGAACATACAACACAGTAGGAAGTCACATACTTATAAAATGAACTTAAAGCTGACGCATCCTGCACCAATAGCCATGCAGTACAACAAAAAATTGCATAAGAAAGATTAGGGATAATACGTACACGAGTTGGTAACGATTGAGAGCTTTAATGCAACTAAAATACTCGCACCGACGGCAGCAGAGCAGATTTTTAAAGTGATGCGGAGGGAGTGGACGACTCATGACATGACATACCTGCGCAATCACAACCTCTGGTGCAATAGTGCTAGTCCTGGCTGGCGTCCCGATGGTTACCAGGTACGATCCTAGCGCAACCTCCCTTCCTACTCCTCTGAGCACGTACCTTTGGGAGGAAATAAGTGAGAGCTTTTGATACCAGCGGCTGCTACATTTTGCTGCGTCATCACTTCAGATCATCTTTCTAAGGGACAGCAGCTCCCACTTGGGAACCAAGGCAGAGTAGCGCATGAAAAAATTACGTTATTTTAAATTGCATGGCACAGCAACAGCATTTAAATTGCTGTTAATAAGGGTACAATACGCACATGCACCACGCCGCCTCACACGCTGTAAGTACATAGAGCGCTCCAGCACCGTCAAGGAATTAAAAAATTACATAAATTTGCAATGTTTCTCTTACTGCTTAGAATAAAACAGACAGGTATACAACAAAGGAAGAGCAAGTAACACCAATAATTACAATAACAAACTTGCTTTCTGTAGTTCCAACATAATAAGGGTAACTAAAAAATAAGTATAATTTTAAATACAGACTAAAAAGCCGTTAGTATTAGACTAGATGCACATGAACAGCAGCGAGAGAAGCCACCCACAACTGTGGGGCGCAGTGCGCTGTACAATATCCCCGCAGTTACACCTAATGCCGGCCGACACACGGAGGCAGACAACATCTGGGACTCAACGGGCAGCAATCTCAGCTCTTGGTGTGCAATCTTTTAATGTGATTCTGTAAGAGAAATTTTCGGGTAAACGCAGTCGAACATTCCTCACATTTAAATGGCCGTTCTCCAGTGTGTAAAATAATATGTCTCTTGAGATCCGTAGACCAACCAAAGCGCTTGTCGCAGTGAGGGCACACGTACTTCCGTAACTTCTCTGCAAGAGGAAGGCGCCGCACCAATGAAGAGCGCGCATCACCATGACTCTTAGCAGATGACGTACCATCAGCAGAGTCGCTCTTTTCACTCGGTACATTACCAGACATCGGTGACGATATCACTGCCGAGTCGCTACCATTACCATTGTGCGGCGCTGGTAGGGCAGAAGAGTGGGGCATGGTAGCGCCATCAACACCGGTGTTGCCCTGCAGATCACCAGGGCTTGTTGGAAGAGATACAGCAGTGTTGGCAGGGGCTGCAGGTAATATTTTCGGAGTGATGGGCCGCAAAGGAGGCAAAGCCATTTTCTTCTTATCGACAATGGGTTTTGTTGATGAAACTCCCGAGGCTGTAAGGTGGAGCTGACCAGCGTGAGGTCTGGATACACCACCAGAGGACACCGTAGAAGCTGGCAGCAGACAACCCGCTAATATAGATTGAGACACGGGGCTTGCCACCGCGGGACCGAGAGATGGCGTGGGCAGGGGCGGTAAGCTAACGGCTGGCACTGCTACACTACCGAGTGAAGGCACAGAAAACGGGGTGAAAGACGGCACAGTTACGGATGTAAATGAGGATGTGGGTCCTAGCACAGGCACCAAGGGAGGGATTGCAATCGTGGATGATAAAGTGGTCGCGGCAGAGCTACT
>LQNS02276883.1:36913753-36924976 GCA_001587735.2 Parhyale hawaiensis | reverse complement strand
CTTGGGTGAAATAAAAATGTGAATATATTTTTTGTAATCAAAAAGCTATTACAGCCGCTCAGTGAAAAAACATGATTTTACTAGAACTAGCACGATTAGTAGTCGTTCGAAAATTTACAAACACTATATGCATCATAAGTTTAACTTTCTGTGAAATTTTCGCCGTAATTTACAGCCAAATAGTCGAGAAGTCGTCAATTCTGCGATAAAGCTACTATTTCCGTTCTAAGTGTAGAAGCAACGCAGCATTTTGCCCCACTTACCAGTATTTTCAATATCAGGTTGTAGCTGCCCAACAACAGGTGAAGAAATTGCCTCAGCCTTAAACGATTTGCCAGAAGCATCCGTTCCGAAACTGGTACAAATATCCCTTGGGGTACTACCAAATGAGAGCTTCGTCGAAGAGCTAACAGCAGCAGCAGCTTTTGAGGAACTGGTTGCAAGAACTTTGGAGGAGCTGACAGCAAGAGCCTTAGTGGAACAGGTAGCAAGATCCTTCACCAAACTAGGAGCAAACGCCTTTGAGGAACTGGCAGCAAGAGCCTTTGAGCAACTGGCAGCAAGAGCCTTTGAGCAACTGGCAGCAAGAGCCTTTGAGGAACTGGGAGCAAGAGCCTTTGAGGAAATTGCAGCAAGAGCCTTTGAGGAACTGTCAGAAAGAGCCTTTGAGGATCTGGCAGAAAGAGCTTTTGAGGAACTGGCAGCAAGAGCCTTTGAGGAACTGGCAGCAAGAGCCTTTGAGGAACTGGCAGCAAGAGCCTTTGAGGAAATGGCAGCAAGAGCCTGTGAGGAACTGGCAGCAAGAACTTTTGAGGAACTGGCAGCGAGTGTTTTTGAGGAACTGGCAACAAGTGCCTTCGAGGAACTGGTAGAAAAAGCCTTCGAGGAACTGGTAGCAACAGCCTTAGAAGAATTGATACTAAAAGCCTTCGAGGAATTAGCAGGAACTTTTGAAGAACTGGCAGTAAAAGCCCCTGAAGAATTGGTGGCAACACTCGAAAGTTTCAAGACTTTAGGAAGCTTCTCCACGTAGTCGTAATCATCTTCTCTGGATTGCTTTTCTCTCTTGGCACAAATGCCAGCGCTGCTTGCCTTCAAGCTAACTAAGCCGGAGGAAGACACAGATGAGCAGGCATTAGCTCCCGTAAGACCAGCAGAGGCAGGTGAAAGTAGACCTGCCTTAGCACCACCTGCAGTTGGATCAAGTGTGACAGTTGCATTAGCATGCCGTTCCTTCACGTCGACAGGGAGACCAGCATGATAACGGTCACTATGCTGGATTGGTACCTGATGGAGGTTATCAGCAGAATGAATAGTAAGTGTTTGGAGGTCTTCAGATTCAGCTGAGTCACCGGGCTGGACTAGCTGCGCCAAGGCTGTGCTGAGCGAAACTGTCCCCTCGCCAGACGGAGTGTCCGCTCCACCAGAGGCTTCGTTGACCGACTCAGCCTCAGCACACAATACTGTACCAGCATCCTCTGGACGATCTTGTTGGTTCAAAATATTCTCGGGAGACTGCAAAGCATGGGAAGGTACGGTCTCAGGTACATCTTTCGACAATGCATCATTATCTACCATACTTGACTTCGTATCAATAGTATCTTGACTGGCATGATCAGCGTCATCTGATCCAGTTCCATCCGCAGTTGCTAATTTTTTCCCAATGGACGGATGCAAGAAAGATGCAACAGAGGTGGATGCGTTACTTTGCACACGGGCCTTAAGTTTACTTATGGTGCTAGAAATTGGCAATTCGGGGATGTAGTTTACTGGAGCAGAGAAACCTACATTCTCCACATCAGACTTGGTATTTAGCTTACGTTTTTTGAGAGCAGAGAGAGGGGACTTTTTCAAAGGACATTTCGCACTATCAGCCCGTTTTTTTGCTGCTGGAACAAAAGTGGAGCTTTGTGCGGCACAGTTCGTAGCTGTCTCCGATTGAACAAGTGGCTTCTCCTCTGTCGTTTCCAACGCCTTGGGACGGGAAAGTTTCACGGAAGGAGCGCTGCGTGTGCTGGCTAGGCTCTTGCCTTTCTTGATGAGGCGCTTTTTTGACAAGTTGGCTACAACTGGCATGGATGGACTTAGCCGAAATTTTCTCAAAAGTGAACTGGCAGTGTCGTCTTTCAATTGGTCATGACTGGGCAGTAATTTAGGATGATGTACATCACTAGTATCACACGACTTCATCCGTTCAGGGGAAGATGGACGCTTGCCTTCGTCATTGCATTCGCTACCTCGCGCTTGAGGGCTGCAGCTCATAGGCATATCTTCCATAGCAACAGTTTTACCGTTACCTTCCAAATGATGCTGATCCAGGCGATTAGGGACAGTAGTTCTAATTCTTCCATTAGACTTGATACCCCGTTTTTTCTTATAATACGACGATACGATTAGTTTATTAGCAATACTATTACGATACTTAGACCGGTTGGTGTTGGAAGGAAAACAGTTGGGATTTAAACTTAACTTACTGCGTGCAAGACGTGATAGGCTTCTATTAGACAAGGGAGAGCTACAGCTTAGTGCAGATATAGCATTTGTGAGGAGTGAGGGGGCTTTCAAACTTTCTCTTATTATACGGCTGGTTTCAAGAACATTGAATGGATCGCCACCCTGGGATACAAGGCCAACGCCAGGTACAGGAGAGGGGGCATTTTCTTGCTTATATTCGGATTCGAGCAAAGGCTGTTTTGAGTCCACCTCTTCAGCATGTTCGTCTTCTTCATCGAGTGTATCACATTCTGCAACATTAACTGACGCCTGTTTATTATCCTCTGAAAGTACTTCTTCTTTTAATAATAAATTCTCTTTTTCATCTGAAACTTCCTCAACAGTTGCCTCGTGTTTTGGTGAATGATTTTTACCATCAATTTCTATGCGTTTCGCGGCTCTCAATATAGGTTTTTTCTTCTCCACTGTAGGCAAACTTGGCTGTTTTCTAGAACATTTCCTACAGCGCATTGAGCTTTTAGATTTAACAGGACACCGGCACATTCTCTTTGAGGAGGAGACAACCTCAGCTTCCGCGGCAGCATTTTTTCCAGCAGCCTCAGTGAGCTTGCTTGGAGGTCGCCCAGGTTTCCTTTTAGCCGCTGCAGGCAATTCCTTCAGTTTGGTTACTCGAGTCACACGGAGAGCATCAGGACTGCTGGAGGAAGTCACTGACCGGGAGCTTTTGGTCCAGACCCTTCTCTCCTTAACGGCCTGCCGACTTGATCTTCTGAGAGGAGCAGCAGCAGAAGAAGGGGCAGCAACAGCAGCCGCCTGAAAACAAGACACAGTAAGTAGCTATAAGCTATCATAAAATCTCTTAGCTGATGCATTTGCAAGCAGCCAGTATTTCTGGTGCAAGAAAAAGGGAAGAAGTGGGCTCTCATAAAATCCATTTGAATTGCCATTCACCTGCTCATACTTCTGACTGTAATTGGGAAATACCTATGGACCGGGGACAAAGCTGGGACTAAGCATGAACCTCTGGTGTCGTGCAATGAAACAAGCTGCTTTAATATGGGTTAGATACAGACAGACGAGGGTGAGGCTAGAAGTTCTGCTACCATTTCATGAGGACCTGAAGTTAACAATGGTAGCCCTACCTACGTCTATAGCCTACACATTATTTTTGAAGATACCGTATCTTCCTACCAGGTCAATACATCTGAAAGCAGTATTTTCACCCCTCTAACTATCCTCTGACAAGTCCTTGGTTTGATTTGTGCACAATCTTCAGATTAGATAGGCGACAGTAGACAAATCAATAGACCCATTCTCAGGCAGCAGTGGCTGCCCTGTCAAAGAAATAAAACCACATTCTATACAAGCATTCCTAAAGTTTTTCATGAGGGAGGAAAGTCAGCAGAATAAAATTAAGACTGTAGGGAGAGTGAGGGAAGAAGTGGGTGGCACATGTCCAGGACATGCGCCACACTAAGCACCCAGAACACTCACAAGTTATCTAAACATACAACATCCACATTGCAGGACATGGATCCTGGCAATAAACAGGATCCCAGTAGATACAGAATTACAGACCAGAGGATAATTTCCAGACTAAACACCAACTGAATATACAAATATGACATCAAAGTCACCAACAAGAAGGAATGCGGCTGAGCCACAGTTTGTGTGTTTCTCCCAAAGATTTTTCATGGAGGAATAAAATAGCAAAACAAATTAGTTAGGTACCCTCTTTATTGGTAGGTAGGGACCTACCCAATTTTTTTCCACAGTGTCAATCTATGCTACAACTATGGAACAGATTTACCAAATTATCCTAGGCAGTGGGCACACAAATGACTGAGCTAAAAAGCTGGTCTAGTAGACCAAAATGGCAAATCTAACAGTCTAACAGATGACCCGACAGAGAAGTAATACTAGAACAGAGGCAGCATGAATCGAAACAAGCAGTGACTTATATGAATTATGGCTGACCAAAGCAATGATAATGACTAATGGGAAATTTATTTTGTGTCGCAAAAAGCTTTAGTTGATCTGGTACCGTAACATTGTTGGAGGGTTCGCTCGACCCACCATTAATGCTGAGAAGTAGCTAACAGAGAACAAACAGGAATCTCAGCTGCCAGCAATCTCACCAATGTCCATTAGCCATCTATATAGCTAGGTAGCTACATCTAGAAACAAAGATACTTTCAGTCAAGAAAAAATCCCTCAATCTCCTGAACAGGCAGTAGCTTATTCAGTCCTTGGACCCCAACCAAGAACACAACATGGTGGCTCTTGCCATGAGTGACACACATTGTCAAGATGTTTCCCCTCAGTGTCACACTTGCAGGAGGGTGACATCCTTTCTTATGCTGCTCACTCAGCAGCTCTTACAGTGGTGCACTAGGAGGTCGTAGACTCTACCCTTCCTCACTTGCAGGATAACAATGCTCTCTGTTTGCCCCATCTCACCAGAGGAGAAATTCTTGCCTCACCCTTACCACACAGTGCTATCACAGCTGGTCTGGGTACTGTGTGGCCCTGGCCTTGGACTAGGCCTAGTGGCTTCTCTTCCATCACATGGGAGAACATTCTGTTGATGTCTGTTTTCATGCCACATAGGCTACTTCCAACAGTTCTCACTCGACTCCATCTAGGAGTGGATTCACTCATTGTTCCCATCTATCTCTCTTGCTCCTCTGCCTTCAACTTGAACTAGATAGGTCAATGGTATGTTCCTCCAGTTTTCCAACTCTCTCAGGAGCCAACAGATCATGATCAATGTCACATAGGTAGGCTATATCAACAAGATAGACTCAATGATACAATGAAGCTAAGCACAAACCAGATATGACACAAGAAATAAGATATTTCAAGGAATGATAAGGATGTCAGGCCCTAATCTGGATTCAAAACAATTACTGGTAACTATAACCTAAATCAGTGAACTTGTAGGTGCAAAAACCCACCTCAGGAACAGTGCCTCCTCGGATGCGTTGGCTTTGTTTCACTTTTACGTTAGCATGAGACTTTTTCAAGATCTCCAAGCCCTTCCTTCTGCTTATAATGGGAGGATCCGTTACACCAGCACTGCTGCCTCGAAGTTTCTTACTCCTTTGACTTCTAGTTGTGTGCTGGGTAATTTTTTCTGGCTTTGAAACCCCTTTGCTGGTACCAGTATTAATTTTTGTTAGGCTCTTCTTGTTAACACTGGACGTTTTGGGGGGCTTCCTCATCTTATTTTGAACAGATGAGGCAAGGGCTGTGTGCTTTCTTGTCATTCTTGGTAATTTTGCCATAGATTTGTGCACTGAATTGCTGAGCAAATCAGCTTTCATATCACCTGTTAACAAACACAAAATTAATTTAGCATCGTCCGGAGTGGAGATGACGAACCGCCAAAAAGCAGGGGAAAAAAGGATAGACAAAGCTAAGCTATATAGCATATGGAAGCCTATAATGTTGTCTAATAACCAACTACGTATCAAAACTGTAGCATGTTATTAAGTAGCTATTTTAAAAATATTTTGATTGAGACCCCATGAAAAAACACTATGAAAATTCATTTTCCTGACACTCTGTTTTTTTTCTAATTTAGATTACTTGCATTCTAATGATGCTAGAATAGCAAAACTCATAGAGTTGGTAGCTAGTTTATGTGTGTTTACTTCCTGTGTATCTCGACTCTTTACCCCACTTCATGTAGCTACATACGGAAGCACAAACATCGTTCGCCATCTCTGCCCCGGGTTGTGATTGTATCACGGTGCGGAAATGGCGAATGTATAGGCTCGGTATTTCAGCTTATTCCCTTGGCAGAACGTAACATTTTGATGTATAATATAACACTTTTTATTACAGATAACCCTATATAGATGCATGTTATAGGCCTAAAGGTTTCACCTATTTCTTACCATCTGAATGATGATCTAGGGTAACGTCTCAATTACTAAATGCCCATCTATTACCGAATATAGGTAGGTATCTTATTGCGTTCGGTAATAGATAGGCATACGCCGCCATTCGGTAATTGAGACATTACCCTACTTTTCTCTTATGAGAGCACACCCTTATGGCTAGTTAGCTAGACTCTTNCCTCCGACTCCTTAAAATTTCTCTAATTTTTCTCCAGTTCCTGCTCGTTTTAGAACGCTGCTCTGACCTTACACCGAGGTTATCCTAATAGAACGTTTCTCGGTCACTGTACAGCTACATAAATCTCTCTGAAATAGCTATGAAATATTAAAACCCTGCATCTTTATAGGGTTATGTGTAACAAACAATGTTATATATATAAAATAGTGTTCTGCCAATCCTCATTTCATAGTGTGGCACTTCTCGCCAAGATCTTGGCAAGTAGTTTGCCGCCCTTGGAAATGCAGCTGCCAATGCAACAGGCAGAAATACAGAGCCTTTACATTCGTCATTTTGACCCTGTGTTACGATCAAAACCAGGGGTTGAAATGGCAAACAATGTTTAGGCTACTGTTTGTACATGAATTGGGAAAAGAGTAAAGATACGCAGGAAATAAACATTCAGTTACCAGCTACCCACACTTCAATTTTTGCAATTCTACCATCATTAGAATTCAAGAAACCCAACCCTAGTTACCTATCTATGCTAACTAGCTAGAGCTTGCAAGGAATAGCATGTGCACAACACTCTGCAATTCTGGATAAGGCTAGGCAAGTAGGATAACAATCCAACACCACAGGTCACCAAATAAGCTTAACTAGTCCTTATACAAAAGAAACAAAACATCTACTAACAAACTTTCAAATAAATAAACTTAACAAACATAAATTTTCAAATATGGGTATTACTCAATTTCAAAAGTCTATTTATGAACAAACATCATTATTTAATAGGTGAAAATAATAATACCATCAAATAATAACTAGGGTAATGTCTCAATTACCAAATGCCCATCTATTACCGAATATAGGTAGGAATCTTATTGCGTTCGGTAATAGAAAGGCATTCGGTAATTGAGACATTACCCTAGCCTAAGTTAGGCCTATTTGGAAATAGAGTTAGTTCAGCAAGTGGGTAATTATTCTAGGCCTAATTACAATTAGTGATAGGTTATGTATTATGATAGCCTAAGTTGGTTGCAAAACAAACTAAAGCAGCATTAGCATAGCCTATGTACTTCTCCTTCGATAGTTTATTTTTCTATGGCAGAATACGCGTAGCCCACTCCTTTTTTTTACCCAACATTTCATCATCAATTACATGGAATCCACTTTAACGACGACAACAGCATTATAAAAAATTACATAGCACTACAAAAAAAATTAAATAAACTTGACGCACGCCGTAAACAGACTGAAGTGGGTACAATCTCATATCAAGGAGGTATGAACAACGCTTCGATTGACAATTGTAATTGCTGTAATCTACCAAAACAAGCGTCAGTGCAGCACTGTATGACATCTTTACATCAAATGGAAAGGAGACGTAAAAATATACAGCTCTCCGTAAACCTCATACATAAAACTGATTGAGAAACCCCCATGTCGAGTAAAAGATAAACACACTACAAAGAGCAGCATCACCTCCACACGCGAAAGCCAAGCACGCACTGAAAGCAAGATCACGATCCAAATGGTTTACTTGGCAACATCCGGGAATTGTTCTATTCCGCATCTGCAGTCCAAAATTCATATTTTCCTTGATGTTATACCTTACCTCTTTTTTACTTTGAAGTAAACCAAAGTTAAAATAAAGATGTATAAGTTGTTCAGCTATAAATTTTCGTACTTTTCAACTACGGTCCATTCCATGCGTCAAAGCGACGCATGGTGCATATACTGTATATCACCAGCATGCTATTATTTTTGTTTTCTATTAAATGGACAAAAATATATTACGAGAAATGTTTAACAAATAGTGAGCAGCAATAACTTTATCTAAATCGTATATTTTTTTACCACGACTTGCTGAAGATAACGGTATTATGCTGAAATCATTGTCTAGATAGGCTGAAGGCGAATTCTTGCACTGGAAGTATTACTATATTTTTTAGTACTTGCATATAATACTGTACATGTACGTACTTTACATTTCTTGATGTGTTCATTGGACATGTACATTTAAATTTCGTAGATGATAGGCGTCGTATTTTTACTAACAACTGAGCAACAAGTGCTATAGGTCGATCATTTTTAACTTTTTAATTTTATAACGTAATGAAGGACCAAATTATAACTATTAACGAAAATAAATTAAGTGCATAGTTATTTCCTTTGCAGGGCCCTGCGCTCTTGCAGTGTGCATCGTGATGGCCGCAGCTTTCAGAAGCGATTTTTTTCTTATTTATAGTTCACTCTCGGATGGTTTCACAAATGATCAGCCAAGCACACACAGTGCTTTGAGCAAAAAATAATACTAACGATAACTAGAGCACTCTAGGAGCGCATACCTCCGCCAAGCGAGGCAAGGGTAACGAAAATTTCAACTTGCCTTTGAAACAATGTTTTTCTTGGTATCAACTTCAAAATTTAATCATTTGTGCTCCTTGATGGTATTAACAGTTCGTGCAATTTTCGTGAAGATCCGTTCATAACTTTTTAGCTATACTGCTAACAATTTTATGACAAACATTCGTCAAACATACAAACGAACTAACCGATCTGCACCGACATTTAATCATTAATTTATTTTAACAACACTAACATTTCCTATAAATTTCATCAAAATCCGTACATAACTTTTTGAGTCAATGCATTGAGAAAATGACGGAGACAAACAAACGGATGAATAGATCTTCTCCAAAAGTTAATCATCTGTTCCTCCTTACAATCCCTGTAAATTTCATCAAAATTCGTCAATAACTTTTTGAGTTATATTGGTGACAGTCAGACAAAGCTGATGAAAACATAACCTCCTTGGCGAAGGAAATAATCTACAATATATTAAAAACCATTATCTATTTATATGTTTGTGTACTTATCTGTTTATTTCTTCATCTGTTCATTTATCCATTTTTGGTCACGCTTCAACAAAAAGATAGGCGGAAATTAGCCCAGGCTGAAGGCTGCCCATGGTCATCCTGTCATGTTTCATTGAAAACTGATTAGCAGAAAATAGACCAGGTAGCAGATGATGGCGATTTTATGTTAATCAGCGACAGTTGAAATTCAAACAGTGAAGATATCGAAGGCTTAGTCTGATTTGTATGACTATTACTTTCTCCATATATCGAATCTGAGGCGAAGTATAGAGCGACCTTATGTCTAAATGTACTTCTTGCATTGCCGAAGTTGAAATCTCAACACTGGACTAGAGATACCTGAAGCTTCCATTAGCACTGTCATGCATCTTTATTCTTAGGTTCTTTAAAGAGATAATTTCGTTGCATTAACTGTTCTTTAAACCTTGATGCACTTGTCGACGTAAGATCTTTCAAAAACCAAAAAACTATCGGACAAATATATCCTAGAGTATATATCTATACCTATTCGAATTATTTCCAGTTTCACTTATCTGGCTACAAAAGAATTAATTTTTTTCAAGGTCAGATAACGAAAATAAGAGTGTCGATGCTCAGTAATTATGAAGCCGTGAACCTTCATCTGCTTGAAGTTGGCAATTGTATGAAGGAAAGCATGATCAATGAAGCAGAATCAACACAAATTCTTCTCGGGCTCTCTAGTCTATATGTTAATAAACAAACACATCAAATATCATTTATTATCTCGTATACAGGGTACAATGGATACACCTATCGAGGTTTTCTTTTTGCCTTAATTCTAGAATTTTGAAGATCCAGTTGTGTGAAGAGCAGGAGAAGCAGTCCGTGCTGAGAGTCAATTTAGGATCCCTCATCGTGCATCTTCTGAACTCTCGGTGCTGGAGTGCTCCACGCAGTGTAAATCCGTGCGTGCCGTCCGGGGAATCAAACCCGGGCCTCCGTTGATGCGATGCTGATCCGTTGTCACTTCACCACCGAGAGGGTACGCTCGTACTTATCTTTTATGTCCCGCTCTTCATCAATAACAGAAATAGTAATACTGTACAATAAAACTTTTCGTGTATTTATTTATTTCGTGCCCGCTCTTAAGGAAACCTATAGGCGAACTATAGTCCAGGTTGCAGATTGTGTAATCAGCAACTGATCAAGTTACGTTTTCATAGAAATCGATGAGTGGGTTGCAGAAAATGGGATCCTTTTCCCTTTATCTGAATGCACTTCTTGCTTGAAACATGCCTTGAAATCGGAACAATATGTATACATATATATATAAACATATATACATGCAGTTTCTGGAGTCCGATTGCATGACTTTTTATCTTAGGTCACGACGTATAAATTCGGCAGATGCGCCCGATGGAGCACTCACGACGCGTCGGACAGTAAATAGTTAATTCACGGGCAGTAGACAATTATTTCTTCCAGCTTACTGTCTTTCTCTGAGCGAGCAGATTTTGCTTCATAGACCAAAATTTCAGCACAGTACATATTTGAGTATGCAATATAGTATCATGGATACGGACCATACGGTGCACTTACATTGCATATAAGCTGACCGGAGTTGCATTCAAGTTTATTGCAGTGTTTTATTGAAGATTTTACCAGTGGCTGTCATTATGGAAGATGCAGATTTAAGTAAGAAAGAGAGAAAGAGGATAAGGGACGTAAAAGAAGAATGAGACTGTAGTAGTAGTAGTAGTAGTAGTAAAGGTTTTACTAGCGCTTCAGTGGCACAATGCCTATATCGCGCCGAATTATTCCCGTGGTTATCCACAGGCTCGTGCGCCGCCAGGGCGCGAAGTAC
>LQNS02276883.1:36853272-36867993 GCA_001587735.2 Parhyale hawaiensis | reverse complement strand
AAAATAAAATAGTAATAAAAATAGTAATTACAAAAGGTGCCGTCAAAATTTCTAAATAGTTTATTCTAACTGTGTGATTTTACAAGCTCTTATGACGTTACCAAGGTTATTGTTTCAACACCGTCGAGGAAACAAACATCTCCAAGTGAGTCCTCCAAGAACAAATTACAAGTATCAGCTGCCCCGTCTCCTGTTTCGGGAGAAGAAATAATTGTCTACTGCCCGTGGAAACTTATGTTTCGTCGGTTTCGTTGACCATTGCATCAAAGTGGGAAGAATAGCTCATGCAACGAAATCATCTGTGGGAAGAAACTACGAATCAAGAAGTATGAGAGTGCCAAAGGAAGCTTCAGATATCTTCAGTTCTACGATTTCAACTTCGGCAATGCAAGAAGTACATTTAGACATAAGGCCGTCCTATACTTTGCCATAGATTCGATGTATGGAGAAGCTAATACTCGTACAAATCAGACTAAGCCTGCTATGTCTTCATCGTTGGAATTGCAAATGTCCTTGCTTAAGATACGTTTGCCATCTTCTGCAACCCGGCCTATTTTCTGCCTATCACTTGCAATGGAGCTGGAGAGGACAACCAGAGCCTCCAACCTGGGCTAAATTCCGCCTATCTATTTCGTTAAGAGCGTGACACCAAAAATATAAATAAATATATATATATTTATAAACACACGACGGTCATTCTTAGTATTAGATTAGATTAGATGTGCGCTTCTCATGCTCATTTGCTCTGCATATCTGTATTCTCTTGGTGATGCCGATGGGCGGGGCCGTACTTTAGTTGTAGTGACGTAGCACCACACCAGCATACATACAGTAAAGTTCGGCAAGCAACGTGTCTGCTATGAGCTCTCCAACAGGAGACGCGATCCGAAACCGCAACAACGCTGCTACTCGGCGACTACCTGCGCTTTGTAACTTACCAGTCAAAGGCTTTCTCACCACTACGACCAGCTTTACTGTCAGCGCCAGGCGACGTTCCTGCAAATGTCGCCTACACCGTATTCCTGAGCTGTCGTCTCGAGCTTCCTTCGCTGTGTTCGTCGACATACTTCGTTTTACTACAGTATTTCGTTTTGCTATAGTACTTCGTTTGCCACAGTGCTTTGTTTGCTTTACAGTTAGTACCTTTGCTAAATATTATGAATAGGCTAAGCTTTCTTAAATAACATATGAATATTCTCTTGTTCCTAATTACCCTGTCGGTGGCCTAAACACCTCGATGCGCTCACCCCGAGTAATTCGAAAAGGTACCTCGAAAAAGTACGCATAGCTCTGTGGATAAGAGTTAGCCTGAAGGTGTGGCCCATAGTTCCCAGTATCTCGTGACCCCAGAGTGACCCTCACGTCTCAATAGTAGATGAGTAGCTCGGAAGCCAGGGTGACTAGCATCATGAATGTGTTTAGTCACTTTTCTCCTGGATGATTCGGGAATGTATGGCTGTGGAACTCCAGTAGAGCATCCCACCATTTTGGGAACATCAATGGTCCCTTCCAACGATAGAGGACGGAAATCTAGAGACGTTTCGTTGTGAGGACAGAGAAGTTCCTCTAGCAGAGAATCGTGATTCTGAGCTGGCTGTCCTGCTCTGGGGCGGTCTGGGGGCTGCAGAGATGGGTTACAGCAGGAAGCAAAGAGCGTAACGGGAGGACTCACGAAAAATTAGCACCAAAAAGTGACGTCATCATCGACGAATCTATAACTGAGCAGCCTAGGAGTATTTTAGCTAATTTCACCAGAAAAAACGTCTTAAATTGCGAAATTCATCTCTAGCGAAGAAATAAATGAAGATAATATATACTAATTTAGCAATTATGTATAGAAAATTGCAGTACATTTTGGTGGAAACTTTCTCAATACTAGCGCCGAATTTGTTCCCTTTCGGCGACTCATCTTAACTTCTTTTTCTTGATTGAAGCCTTATTTACACTTCATATTCACTTCACAGTACTCTTCACAGAATATATCTATTCCTTACCAACAAATATAAGTGTTACGCGCGAACGATGGATTTGGACAATCGATCGATCGCGCTGCGCAAACGGTGGATGTTGTACCATAATTAGCTTACGCGTGGGTAGCTAGCTAACAAAACGCGCCTGCATCAATGTTTTTCTTCAACTTTCCCCCTATTTCTGAGTATGTTGCATCATATTTAATTAGTTTTAACTATATATAATTAACATGTGAATTTATTAATTAGGTTAGGTTAGGCGTTTCAACGATCGATCGTTTGCGCAGCGCGATCGATCGATCCCGCAAATCGACCGATCGCGCCCAACATAAGTACCATTATAGCCAATTCTGTACGCGAGAGAAACCACAGTAACACTTAGCCTATTGCCCGACCTTTCTGTACTTGGCGACAACATTTTTCGATATTTTGCAGCTCAAGTAGCTGGCCAGTCTTGAGCGGGAGATTGAATGAAATAAATCGAAAAAATACGATGATTTGTTCAAGAAAACCATATACGAAGGTCTGAGGTCCCACAGCTAAAACCCTTCGACTCATCGCTGTGATGTAAATTTGCTACGTGCGGTCACAGCTATGTTTTATTTCAGTCCTATTGAGTCCTCCCGTTGCATTCTTTACTTCCTGCGTTACAGTGTCTCGTATAGTAGTACTGACCCGAGAAGCTATCTTGCTCCAGAGTGCTTGCTGTGGCCAGTCACCTGCTGTGGTATAGTCTTGTAAGGATTGCATTTTTTTTTTAATGTAGTGTTGCAGTATATATGCAGGTGTTTCGTTTCAAAGGTATGATGTTGCCCGGCTTTCCTACGTTGTTGCGCGTCAACCTGCCTCTGGAATTGGAATAAATAACTTCGAACATAGAGGAAAACACTCAAGCTAAAGGGCTAATAGTTTATGAGGCATTGAATAATTCTCAAGGCAAACCTTCTACTAATAAGGTCGCGTCCACACGATCAATCACAAACACAAGAAGCTACAAGCAAAAACACAGACAATTCCCTTCCCTGTCCCAACGGCATCAAAAACAGAAGCCACGAATACTTCAGGGTCACGGTACGTGAATTCAGCATTAATCGATATTCCACCCTGACTCTATCGCCCAGATATTTATTTTAGTTGTAGAAGCTGACTGGCGGGTAAAACTTTATTTATACTGGCGAAATGTATGGCTAAAAATTTTATCACCAGCATCCACTTACATGCAGAAATGCAGACGATAGAACAGTAATTTCTCACTTTTTATTGATTAATTTCTTTAATTTCTATTGCAGTTCACACTGTGTACATCCGTTTCTTCTTTAAAACGTAATTCCTGCTTCATTGTAGCTTTTACTAATGAAAAAAGAAGGAACTGACGTAACTTGACGAATATTCTGCAGTTAATTACTAAGTGGCAACATATAGTTGCCAAATGCTTCCTGTTGTACAGAAGTTTGAATCAAACACAAGCAAAATTCGTTATGCGATTAATTTAAATAAAAAATGATACTTTAATTACTAAATAATATAATGAAGCCAGATACATATATTCACAGGGGGAAACATAATTTGCGAACTTTTTGCTTTACAAACTCCGCCTGATTCTGCTCAAAGTTTTCCAGCACACACAAACTTCGAAGGCTCGTCGCGTGTGAACATCGAACATCGATCAAAATCATTCCGTGATCACAAACTTAGAAGAAATGATGGATCGTGTAGACGCGGCCTTAAGCTTTGATATCACTAGCTACAGCTTAGAGCAACTTGTCTTCAAGTCAAGGTAGTATAGGCGAGTTTCTGCTTTTATGGAATGATTGTGTTGTACCTTATGCTTTACACTGCAGATTCTGCGCAAAAGTTATTTTCTGACAAATACAATAGTATTAAGCTCACCAGATACTCTAGTATTAAAAGATGAATACCTCTCCTCGGAGAGAAATAACTGAGTTTCATTTCATTTGCGTATGCATTTCCGCTTACAACATTTCCTTGCATATTTTTAATACTAGATTTGTCTTAAACGATTGAAAACATTTCGATTATTTCGTTCAAAGAAAAATTTTTTTCTAGATTTACCTGCTCGTACTATCAATTTACCTCTAGGCGCCCGTCCATAGAATCCTTTCAGTGTTGAATAAGGGTATCAAAATTAGCGTGACTCAGGCGCTAAGTTTTTATTTTGAACCAATAGCTATTTTTTAAGGCTCGGTATATCTTATCCCTCCCGAGGGGCAAGTAGCATATGTCGACAGTCCTCGTCTGCTTCAAGAGTAGGTCATCATGCTGCTCCAACGCTCTCCATAGTGTAGAATTAAAAAAAAAATACCCTAGATACAAAATTATTGATCAGTCTCCGACTCTCTTCTCATATCTAAGACATCAACTTTGATTGCTCGTTGTCAAAATATTTTTAACTTCTATCTGCCTGCTTGATCAATCAATTCAACCCCGCGCACTTGTGCAACCCTATCGGGGTTAAAAAGGAGGTAAAAAACGCTTGTCTTTCTCACCAATTTTTATTATTCGGCCAATCATTAAATTTTTATTTAGAAAAATGTATGTTATCCGGGCAACTTATCCCTCCCGAGCAGCGACTCGTATTTGTTTGCCTAAAAACTCAGCCATAACCCTGTCGGACTAAAAAAAAATTGTTACCTTAAATACGTCTGCATTTGCGGAGGTTCCCTACTTTTTCTCGGAAACTAAAGCATCCGTTTTTTCTGATTTTGACTAAAAAAAATAATAATAATTTCATACCTACCTGCATGGCTCATCATTTCAACTCTAGGCACCCCAGCAACCCTATCAGGGTTGAAAAAGGGGATAAAAAAATCGCATGTTAATTGGGGCATTGGGGAGTCACGGGTCCATGCTTTCTCCAGAAAAAACTTGAGAATNCCGCGAATGATCAACTGGATCATTCGTTCGTAATTAAACATGCATTTACGGTAGGAACATTCTCTCATACAATCTTCATTGATTTATTCTTTGCTATATCAATATCTTGTCTTACCTTCTATTTTCCATACCCCGTAACACAGTGTTGAATAAGGGTATCAAAATTAGCTTGACTCAGGCGCCAAGTTTTTATTTTGAACCAATCACTATTTTTTAAGGCTCTGTATCTGATCCCTCTCGAGTGGCAAGTAGCATATGTCGACACTTCTCGTCTGTTTAAACAGTAGGTCATCAGGCTGCTCCTCCAACGCTATTCAAAGTGTAGAATTAAAAAAATTACCCTAGATACAAAATTATTGATCAGTTTTCTACTCTTTTCTCAGACCTAAGACGTCAACTTGGATGACTCGTTGTCAAAATATTTTTAACTTCTATCTGCCTGCTTGATCAATCAATTCAACCCCGCGCACTCGTGCAACCCTGTCGGGGTTGAAAAAGGAGGTAAAAAACGCTTGTCTTTCTCGCCAATTTTTATTATATGCCCAATCATTAAATTTTTCTTTAAAAAAATGTATGTTATCCCTCCCGAGCAGCGACTCGTATTTGTTTGCCCAAAAACTCAGCCATAACCCTGTCGGGCTAAAAAAATTGTTACTTTAAATACGTCTGGATTTGCGGAGGTTCCCTACTTTTTCTCGGAAACTAAAGCATCCGTTTTTTTCTGATTTTGACTTGAAAAAAATAATAATAATAATAATTTCTTATCTATGAGCATGGCCCATCATTTCAACTCTAGGCACCCCTGCAACCCTAGCAGGGTTGAAAAAAGGGATAAAAAAATCTCATGTTAATTGGGGCATTGGGGAGTCACGGGTCCATGCTTTTTCCAGAAAAAAAGTTGAGAATTATCACTAGTAAGTTCGCCACCTTTAAAACTGGATAGTTTCGGGCATAAAACCACAACCGGTTCACATGCTGGCCAAGAGCTGGGGAAACGCTTTCAAATGCTTGAAATATTCTGCGCATGTCCTTGCCTTCTAACCTAACCTAACCTAACCTAACTCGCACGTTAGAATGGCCTGATAGTCAACTAACATCGAGCTCTGGGCAAAGAAACGACGTTGCCATGGCTATAGGCCATGATAGAATAATATTTTAGATGTTTGCTATTGTCTTCACTATTAATACTAAGCCGAAGTTTCTCATAAATTTTTAAAATAATCAGCTCTTTCCCAAATTCGCAAGCAAACAAAGCAAATAGATGGCGCTACGGACCGTTTGTTGACAAAATTTTGTGTATTTAACAAGCGAATCAAATAGAAAAACACTGCGTGTACCATCCTGAAGTTTTGCTAAACTGTGTCAGTTTGCTGTTTTTTTAGCTATCGATTCTGTGGTCAAAATTCGCAAATTAATTTTGTTAGCAAGAGTGTGGCACCGCTATATGGAAGCTATAAGTCCAATTTCAGTTCGCTAAATGTAGTTCTCGTCTGTTTCAAGAGTAAGTCAGTAAGGCATCAGGCTGCTCCTGCAACACTATCCAAAGTGTAGAATTAAACGACTAAATAGAATAGACGTGCTTGTCACAAGTGAAAATTAATGAGCTTTGCTTACTGGCCATCCTTACGCCAGTCTGCCACTCCTCTACCCTATGAAGCTCAGTGCCCTACATAGAAGTCATAAACAATGCTATTCCTACGAACCATTAGCATCATAAGGTCTGTACACACGCTAATCAAAAGAATAAGTTTCTCATCTCTGCGTCCGAACGCGTTGCTGTGTCCTTTTAAGCAGCACACACTTGCAAAGAATTCTAAGTTTATTTCGTTCAAGTTAGAACAGATGTCCGAAACTTAACTAGCGGTAAAAGCTGAGTAAACATATTTCTACACCTTTTTTGGTAAACTCAAAGCAGTGTTGACTAAGAATCAACTGTTCGTTCGGGCGTTTCACTGAGGAAACTCGTTTCTTTTACTAGAGTGTGTAACAGTTTATTTAGTTACATCAAAATTATAGCGTCAGCTAAGGAATAGTACAAGCCCCTGGCTGTTGCCGGTGTCGTCTGTGGTTTGCAAAGAGTGATAAAAATTGCTGAATTTGTTTTTATTTCATGTGAATAGCATCAATAATATGCATACAGTTTTTAATTCAAGTTAACGCAAAATTGTACAGAACACCGTGTAAAACTGTTCTCTGGCAATTATTTTTAGCCGTAGTAAAATGCCTTTCACCTTCGAAGTAAATCTTATGGTCTAGCATGGTCTAGCGTCCAATAGTACTTCTCGTGCAAAAATTTATTTGGACTGAAAATGGTTTGCACGGCTTGCATGGAACCACCATCTATACCATTTACTCACGGACTGCCAGCAGCACCCATTGCAAGGAGCAGTTACAGTGCTGTGTGCTGCAAGTGAATTTTAATGAGAAAAAGAATTGCTGTAGCTATTGCCCGTGTCTCTCAACCGTGGCGCACTCAAACGGCCGCCTAATTAACCTTGGTGATGAAAAATTGGTGGTCATATGGTGTCAAATGTTCACTATTACCACGAGGGTCTCGTACACCTACGTGCGTATCAAGTCGGGTCCTCACCATGGTCTGCTGCTCACCGCTCGTAATACATAGCGTCTAAATATTCTGTCGTTCTCTTATGAATAGCAGAAAAGTGCATTGCTGTTTGACTTCTACGTCACTTCCACTATATTAAGGATATCTCCAAAACTCCACTGGTGATACATGCTGAACGGTGAACACCAAACGACATGGCGGCTAACATTTTCCAGACAAAAAGCTGCGTATGCCAGGACGAAACAAAACGTTCGAGCACTTCTGTGTTGCGTATGGTTGCAAAAATACTACAGTGTGAACCCTTTTTACCTCTCACCGAAGGCGCAAAGCTTCCTCACCAGAACTATGGTGCTCTTAGG
The DNA here is from genome assembly GCA_001587735.2 of Parhyale hawaiensis. Lineage (NCBI taxonomy): Eukaryota > Metazoa > Arthropoda > Malacostraca > Amphipoda > Hyalidae > Parhyale > Parhyale hawaiensis. Next base: position 36,860,203 of record LQNS02276883.1, on the reverse strand, counting down.
TTTCACTGTATTTGGTTAGGCGCTTAATTTGCCAGTCTTTTAGCGCTAAGTTGACCCTCGTGACCTCCGTGGCACCGACTGACTCGTAATAAGTTCGGCAGTGAAAGTCCACAAGTGTTGCGTCATGCTGTGAGCTATTGAACATCGGTGACATGAACGTTTCTTAAAAAGCCGTGAAAAAAATTAGCTGATGTTGTTTTACTGAGGGTGTGCGCAGAAATTTCTCCTTAAATTTTCGTGCATTTTTGTCGGTGTAAAAGAAGGTATATATACAGTATATAACTTGTAGTGTTGCTCGTAAAATTAAAAGACAACTAGAATAAGAAATTGGAAATCTTTGGCTGTGGAGCTTTAGCGAAAGGATAATGGCCAACTCCAGATGATGAACAGCGCATGTAATATCTATGACAGCTGTGAACATGCATAACATATAAAAGTACCTTATACACAACACAGTTCGGAGCATGTTCAAAGTACACATACTATACATTTACAACATAGGTAAATACCTTACACACCATACAGTTCTGTGTATCCCAAAATACTGTACACATACCGCACATATGTAGAGCACATATAAACACCTTTTACATTATGCTGTTCTCAGCATGTTCGAAGTACACATACAACATATATAAACACTTTACACGCAACACATTTCTTAACACGGTCCAAGTATAAATACCGAAGTATACTAAAAAATACAGCATTACACAAGCAGCAATTGCATACTGTACGTTTAAACTACCCAGTAATGAAGGCCATTGAATTTAACACCTCTGCGGAGGTAGGCAAAACTGGGTATAAAATAGCTACTACAAAACAACTAACCTTAGTTTCAGACGACCAGCTGCACTCTACTCGCCCCTAAATCCTTCCGTAGCTTCAAAACGAGTGTGTTTGAACCCTGAGGATGGAAACGAGCATTTACGGCGACGGTAACGAAAAAACACTGTTAGTAAACTCAGACACTTTCTGTACTCCTTAAAAAAAAACAAGACTAGGGACTACGATAGAGATTCGGTTATTGTTATAGGTCCGTTCCTTCTGCACATATTGAACACTTTACTTTTAACTGAAACGTTTCCTGACTCTAGGTTGCAATCTTTCATAAAACCTCATCACAAGTCTAGCGAGCAAGACCCTCCCATGAACTTCAGGCCAGTTAGCCTTGTTCCTATGCCCTCTAAACTACTGGAAAAAGCTGTGGCAACTCAGCTAGTGCCCAATCTTGATCAATCACATATTCTTCACGAGAACCAGTGCGACTACAGAGCACGTACACTTATATAGGATGCTCTTCTAAATAAAAGTGAAGCTATCTACCGAAATATGGATAGTAAACGGTTCACTATACTCCTGCTACTTGATCTGTCCAAAGCATTCGATAGTGGTCACCACTCTAATGGCATGTTACTAATAGGAATTACTTTCATGAATATTTGCCCCAATTGGTTTGCTAGCTATCTACAGAATTTTCTGCAAAAACGGAGAACATGGTACGACAGACATGGTCTTAAATAAAACTCAGATAAGAATCACTTCGGGCTCCGTAATTCTACTAGCAGCTACGTCCATTTTCTATCCCCTTTAATAACTATTATACAACATCTCGATGTCAGGCGGCTTGGAGTGCAGATGGATAAGCATTTACCGTTTGATTTCCACGTACAGAAACTATGCATAATTGTGAATGGCACGCTGATATTTTTTTTCACAGATTTAGGCATGTCTTAGACCAAAAATCACTTCTACCGCTCTTCCAATCACTTATTCTTCCTCATAGTAATTACTATAGTTTAATCTGGGGAAAAGCATAGAACTATCTTAATTCAGATTCACCGAAAGCCCAAAACGTCGCAGCAAAAATCGTTTTCAAAGGAAAATTAAGAAAGTGCGATGATGCCAGTCCATTCGTGAAAAAGTTTCGGTGGCTCAAAATTACAATTGTAGAGGATGCAAAATATGTTTTTCGTTTAATATGCTTTGTGCTCTTGGGAACGCCGAAATTGGGCAGTTTATCCGCAATAGTCAGACCAAAGGTCGATTTTTTCGTTGAAACCATCTGGAAGTGTATTCCACACGCACTAGCATAGGTAAAACTAGAACGCCTCGGTGGCGTAAGACCACCCGCGGTAGGGGGCAAATTCAAAGAAGTCATTTATGATTAATGAGGCTAGAGCGCAGCTCCATTCCTTCCCAATGATTAGCTCTTCAATAATAACATGGGAAAACAGGGTTGGCGCTTGGCTCGCCTACACTCTTAATAAAAACATAGGAAAAATGAGAGTCCTCGTGGCGCGAGACGATCTGCCGCGGTTGAGGAAAGTTCAACGCCCTCATTTTAGGTTTAGTTTTTTGGCATAGGTCACATCTAGGTCAACCCACCAAACTCCCTAAAAAAATTATGAAGATAGCTCAACTCCTGCGACCACTTATTGGGTAAACAGATAAATATACAAAGATATATATACTTAAATCTTCAACGAAAACATTATCACCTCTCTCACTTTGTTCGCGAGTGATAAAAAAAAATCATCTCTGGAGCTCACCTTTGGAATGATCTTCCGGCTCTGACTTGGTCACATTTTGAGAATTCCAAATTAAACAGTTGGTCAATGAACGTGACAAACAGTCACTCTTGGCGAAAATTTCAACAGGTCTGTACTTTCTCTCGCTTAAAGAATGCATAGATATTGCTCACGCATCAATAATAATGATAATTACTTACTATCTTGCATACAGTAGATGCATATTAGAAAATTTTCCTGCGCATTAATTATAAAATTTGGATGATCTTGTGATGCGAGGAGCAAGAGAAGTGGTCGGTGGTAAGAATCAATTTGAGAATCACTCGTCATAGTACTTGCATTGATATCAATTAATACAGCGCACCGCGTTTTTGGTACTAATAATGCTACTTAAATGATATTGTTTTACTTATCTGGAACAAAAAATGTTAATCCAGCATCTGCTTCTGCAAAATTATGTTACCTGTATATTGTCGTAACAACGGGCGGACACTGACTATCCATTGATAATTAAATTTACAAGCCAACCATCAGTTTGCTCCTCATATCAGCCTTACGACAAAATACCTCAGGGCGCTGCACCCCTAATACTTTAGGTGCTGCATCCATGCAGAAGATAAAAATAAATGAGCTTTCTTTATTTATTTCTCTCCGTAAATACAAAAAATTTCATTTTTATACAAAACTTTATGTACAACATTTATATACAATTTATATACAAAATTTATATACAATTTATATACAAAATTTATACAAAGCTTAGTGACGAATACATCATTTATTAAAATAGTTTAAATATTTGCCAAGACACTTTTACAAAAGGAAAATTCCGCAATTGTTGTTGCTACAAAAGAACTCACTGCACGGAGCATCCTTGTGAAGAGAACATTGCAAATAGCTTTCATACGCAAAAAATAATAACATACTCATGCCATTTTAAAAATGGCTGTTAGTACAAGTACAAATGCCGCAGTTGCGCAAAGAAATACTATATTCGTTTTAGGCAATCTAAGCCAGATGTCCCCCATGCGAATGGATTTTGTTCTACTACAATAGCTCTACATTCGCCAGCATGAGGCGATACCGTCGGCCCACTGGAGCAGAACAGAACTGTGTTCACAAGCCGTCGATAGTTCGACCAGTGACATATAGGCTCCTATAACTGAACACTGCCTTTGGTGTTCTTCGTAATAACCTCCTTGTACCAGTTCCTGTTATTTAGGTCTATACAACATTGCTGGACTCCAGATGTGAGCCCATAACCTTGAAGTAATGTAGCTAAATAGTTGAGGCGTGTGCGCTTTATCGATGCAAATATTAACAGGATTCAGAGCCTAAATTTGTATCTGAACCTCTATCCCACAGCTGTATGACGCAAAAAGTTGTCTTCGCTTACCGTTATCGGGATTTAGACTTTTCCCGAGTGGCTCAAGTTCTCGGATTAAGCTGGTTTAAACAGTAATACTTTACACCCGATTTGTACATGAAAAGTTTTGAAAGTACTTGGAAAGAAGGTTACTCTGGAAAATATGTTTGCACTTTATTAGTGTATACTGCTTTTGTAGTCAACCTCTCGTCAAATTAATTCGAATTAATATTAAAAGTGGCGTCAGTCACAGCAACGGAAAGAAAATGAAGACACTCGCTGATAATCTGAGTCCGTTTAAACTATAAAGGCAGTTCTGATTCGCTTGTGTGGTCCAGGTACTCGACATCCATTAGCCTTTTCTTGTCAAGAACTGCAATCCTCAGCATCGGATCAGCCACCTTGCTTGGAGTTTTAGGTGTTAATCGCATACCAATACGTTTCGGGCAGTAGAAAACTTAAAGTGATTGGCCTTAGTTAGCTGCTAAATCGCATGGTCGGGATTAAGTAGAAGCTCAATCGATGTAGGTGCATCGAACCAAGGCCCCCTAGAATACTATGTGTTCAAGGAGGACTTGATCGAACACGCTCAACGTGGCATAACGGTAACAGCTTGGTAAAGGCCTGAGCTTGGGCCTCGGCTTCTTCCTGGGAAGGGGGCCAACTATCTAATGAAATATAAATAATTGCTATAGCTGCAGCTATGACACATTCGATTGGCAGGCAACACAACGATTTCCAGGCTTGACTTGTCTGGAACTGCAGCCAGGAGCGTTGGCTTTGCCACAGAGAAACTACTGAGAGCCAACTGAAAATACCATTTTACGTAGCAAGATTGAGTTTCTGGAAGTGTCACGAGCAACCGATTAAGGGTCAACACCTGAAACCAAGGGCACGTTCGATTGGGCATCGAAATGTAGCCATCGAGGCTTGACTGACTTGTGCGAAATTTCAAACAAAAGCTGTGGATTTGCCGCTTTAAATTTTAAAACGTGCTGCAAGGGTTAGAAACAACCCAATTACGTTGAGCCTGTTGTAGTCTCCATTTTATGGAGCAAAATTGAGTTTCAGGAAGTCGAAAGGATAACCGACAGGGGATATTGTTGTAGTTGAGTTGCCTCCAAGAGGGCGGAATTTGAACACCACTCACTCTGACCGCATAGAGCAAATAGTGATGGCGTTTGATCCTGCAGGCAAGTATTGCAGGCCCTGGTCCACGTTACCTCCTAAGCTGGGCTGCGCCACAATCGGACCATAGTCCTGATGGGACCAAAAAGGGGAGGGTTTGAGTGAAGGATCGTTGCCTGAAATTCAATTCAAAAGGTCGAAGCCAGCTTCAAGTTTCAAGCAAGTTAAGTCTTGAAGGCTTAGCTTTGGCACCCAAAATTAAGCCTTTGTGATTTGACTTGCTGGAACTTCAAGCAAGTGTCGTGGCTTCGACCCTTTGGAATGAATTTCAACCATTGACTTTGAACTGGTTGCTCCTGAGACTTCCAGAAACTCAGTCTTACTCCCTCCATAATACGGAGTGTTCAGCAGGCTCAACGTAATCGGGTTGCTGCTAACACTTGCAACATAATTCAAAGTGACGAAGCCAAAGCATCTGTCTGAAGTTTCGGACAATGCTAGCCTCGAAGCTTTAATTTTGGCACCCAGTCGAACATGCCTTTTATCTGCTTCCAATTATCTGAGATCGCATATGATTTACATTTTTCGCTGTATACCGGACCTCTTTTTTTAAATCTTCATAGTTAAATTTAGATTTTGATATAGGAGTGACGAATCGGACATGCTTTACACTAATAAAGAAAGTAAACTTACGACATGTATCTGCTCTTCAATTGAATTAAAATTTAACGCTACAAGTCCCCATTCAAATACTACTCTAAAAACCGTTTCTGATAAGGATGTAGCTACTGCTCTCATGGTAAATCTGATCTCGATTGCTACTGTATTCAGACTGAGAAATCGACACCTCTGTTGCACAAACAACGGTACCGAGGAAACTATAAGCTACTTCTCTTTTACCTTAACTCTTTAAAAGAAGATATAGTTAAGATATGACTGAAGTGCCTTTGAGATTATTAGTCCAGTTCGCTTGATTTGTTCTAAACATCATAGAAGTGCACTAGCTTGAACCCGATAATTCGAGTATCAGTGGTTTGCCCAAATTCAGTCTTCATTGAGACTGCCGATAACTCAATCCAACTCCGTTTAATGGAGTTTTTAACTGTCGCAAGCGCAATCGGGTTACTGCTAACACTTGCGAACACTATTTACTGTGACGAAACCAACGTCCTTGTCTGAAGCTCGGTCTAAATCAAGCTTAGCAGACTTGACTTTGGACGCGTTCGGACAGCAAAATTAAGCCTTTCAGGCCTGATATTTCCAAATTTTCCAACGACGGGTGCCGTGGCTTCGACTTGTCGATTCAAGTTTCAGGAGTTGAATCTTAACCAGTTACCTGTGACACTTCCATGAATTTAGTCTTACTGCGTAAAATGGAGATTTCAGTCGGCTGAACATCTGCAACACGATCCAAAGTGACAGAGCCAAATTAAGTACCTGCCTGCAGTTCTAAACAAGTCAGGTCGAGTGGGCTTCGCTTAGAGCGACTTTGACGACCCATTCGATCACGCCCTTCGTCAAGCTAATCGGTGACACCTTTAGTCAGTACCTACTGGGAGAGAACGGCATTGGAGTAAAGAAATCGTGTCGAACGCTTCGAATACTTATGAAGCAACCAGCTAATAATTACCTATAAAGGAATCAATGCGTGTCTGTAGAATGGCAGTCATAAAAGGAGTTACAGTCCATAGGCGTCTCATGAATTCATCAGCTGCTAATATTAATGCCGAGACACAGAACGCAGCTTCCCACCAGATGGCAACACTGGCTGCTGTTGCCATTGCAAAACCTGAAATAGATTTTCCTGTCGCCTCGACGCTTGGCCTTTGTTTGTGTTTCATATAAGGAGTCGCTCATCACGATGTTGATTACTATCGGGAAAGTTCTTTAAGGACTTGGAACTCTC
>LQNS02276883.1:36825064-36837297 GCA_001587735.2 Parhyale hawaiensis | reverse complement strand
GATTGAAACTCTTCATTCCATGTTAACAGGAAATAACCACTTCAAAGTGAAGACAACTTAGCTGAATACTATACGGCAGTTTTAAAGGCCCTGTTACACTACGACGGTTGAGCGGCTTATGCCTGGCGTGAAAATGGTAATGATCAACATGCGTTGAACTCTCGACGTATTTTCCATTCTTGGGCGTGTAACTAGCGCAATCATAACGAGTTGAACGTGTGCAGGACGTATTAGTTACATACACAGAGCGATGATATACATAAATTATAAGACAATTTACGTGTACGTAGCGTATTTTGGCGTGTTGCCGGCGTTAACGACATATAGGGCAAGCCTTTGTCCAATGCGTCTGGCATGTGAATAAAACGCAGCGCATGCGATTGGCCGAAGGTCAAGTAACGTAGTTACCCTATAAAACCACTTATTACGCGCGGCGATTCAAAGCAGTATATTTGTCTTGTTATCGTAGTGGGAGCATCAACATCAAATTCTTCTCAATCATGCCTCCAAAAGTTTCAACGTCGGAACTCACAGGTTTTAAGCATTTTTTACATCTCAGTCAACCTCATCTGACTCCCTAAAAATGATTGTGATCATATGGCTCAACTCTTTCTGCCGTTTTCTGGGTGGACGGAACAACCAACGCAATATTGCTTGAGAGTAGATTGGGTATGGCATTTGCCATTCCCAGATATACAACTTTTAGCTGTTAGTTCTACGTTTTCCAAAATTCCAAAGGTCAAAAGCTATTGGGAACGCTTGATATTGTCTCGACGTATTACGACTTGTGAGGAACTTACACATAACGTCACTGAAACGGCGACAACGATCGCATAACTTATTTCTCACGTACACGGAACGTATGTAGCATATGTTGACATACGTCGACAAATTTTGAACGTGTTGAAAATTTTGGACGAGGCTGACGTACTGCAACGTAAGTCGGAGTGTGCCGAGTGTTGATTGCAGCGCACTCTTAGCGTTAAAAAACTTACCCATAACTTTTTCAACGTACGCCAGCGTATTTGCCATGCAACGTCGTGCATACGTTGACTAAATCGGCGTTGCGTGACAGGGCCTTAAGCTGCACTCACAGTGTATAATATATACAACTATAGAGCACTCTGAGAGCGCATACCTCCGCCAAGCGAGTCAACGGTAGCAAAAATTCAAATTGGCTCTGAAACCATAATTTCTTTGTATAAACTCCAAAATCTAATCATTTAATTGTGCCTTTTAATAGTAATAACAGCTTGTGCAATTTTCTTTAAGATCCGTTCATAACTTTTTGATTTATACTGCTTATAAACGTTAGGACAAACATGAGTCAAACATACAAACAAACAAACCGATCAGCACCACAATTTAATCATTTATGTCTTTTAACATTACTAATAACCCCTATAAATTTCATAAAGATCCATTTATTATTTTTTTAAGTTATTGTGCTAACAAGCATAAAATTAAAAACAGTGACAAACGAACGAATGAACTAACGGGTCATTACTAAAATTTGTTCATTCACTCTTTGCTATATACCTAATAACTCATGTATATTTCATAAAACTCCATCCATAACTTTTTGAGTTATGGCATTGAGAAAAATGAGGCAGACAAACAAACAAACAAACGGATGGACATATCTTTACCAAAAGTTAATCATCTATTCCTCCTAACATACCTAACAATCCCTGTAAATTTCGTCCAAATCAGTTCAGAACTTTTTGACTTATCTTATTGACAGACAGACAAAGAGACAAACGAAAGCATAACCTCCTTGGCTGAGGTAATAACCAGGTGTATATGTCTGGTGTTGTTCGTTAGCTAGAGAACCCAATTAATATGTAGATAAACTTCATCATTATAGGAATTGATTTACTATTCAGTTAGGGCTTTAAGATGCCCATGTACAAAGCTCTTCCGCAGGCCCATGCCTTCTAAATTGATAACAGCCCATTGCAAAGGAGTTTCCTTTTGTAGGTGGCCAGAAATGATTGGATTAGTCTGTGTGCGTTAACTCATAGACATTGATTGTTAAGTCAAGCTGTAATATAGAACGCTCACTGCGGGATGGTGCGCGATATGGAGTGACAACTGAAAATTGCATTGCTAGCAAACAAAACGCGTTATGAATACAGGGCTTCATGCGGCAGCCATTTTTGGAGCCTTATATGCGTAGTACTGACGCACGTTAGCATCCGGTTCAGGGTTGTGGAATGAGATGCACAAAGCCGACTCCTTATTTTAGCCACTTTCTGAATCTGATTCGGAATTCGTATTTCCAAAAATGACAGACTCCTAGGCTACCGACTCCGACTACTGGTATGCAGCGCCAGCTATTCCTTTTTTATACAGCGCTCAATTAAATGGCAGAAAAGTGAACAGCTTTCTGAATTTTCTTTTGTTACAGATTGAAATACAAAGAGAAAAGAATATTTGCGACAATTAAAATAAACTGACCATTTTTATTTTTTGCTCTTTAGGAAATATCTTATACAAACCATGCAGCTGCAGTCGAAGTGGAGCTTCTTCACGAAAAATGCTCTTCGTGGCTTGGGTGATCGGTCGCGATTCCCCACCGCCGCCGCCGCGGGCTACCGAAGCTCAAGACTTGAGGAGAATGTCAATGAGTTCGCAGTGTCGAATTGCCGTGTTTTGCACAAAGTTTTTCGGTGTTCGCAGCACAGACCGTAATGGGCAATTAAGCCTGGGAACCTCGTAAATCGTTTGCACGTACACGTGAGAAAATGGCGACCACAGAGCCCGGAGGGGGCGGGGAGTGGAGCGCCCTCTACCGAGTGCGGCGGCGGTGGTTTGGCCGACCAGTGAGAACAGCTTCTTGTTTTTTCAGTTCAATGAGGCCAGGCAGTGCACTGCGGTGCAGTGCTGCTGCAGCACTTCTTGCTTGGCTGCCGGAACTGCACACATCCGCAGATTGGTAATGGTAACCCTTTTGCTTGCCGGGGTAATGCCACGTACCAGAATCAAATCTTCCCCCTCCGCTGCTGGTATCCCTGATATTATGGTCAAATGAGCTTCAGCTTAAAGTAAAATGCATTGAAATCTGATGTTTTATGGCTCCCGTCACATTAATCCTCCATACTATAGAAACAGATGTGCATATGTATATGTACTTGACATGTTTGCACCTTGCCCTCAGTACGATGCCACCGGCGAAAAGAGACACCTACTGTTCGGTCATACAAGTGAGAGTGACAATATTCAACCATCAGTTCTTTATTTTTCGGTACTGCAACTCTTGCACCGTTAGATAATATATTTTCGTCTAATTTTCCATGAGAAACAAACAAATTTCATTACAATTAAGTTATTGTATCGTCAACTCAAATCATACCACATTAAATATCTGTAATCCGGGTTAGACCATAGTCTTTTACTTTAGATTGATACATCAGACCATCACAAATCCCAATCATTTGCTGTGTTCGAAAACACAAATGTACAGTACTTACATGAGATTCACTTAAATACAGGCTTAGCAAGCGTTAATAGTAAATTTTCATACATCTCTTCACTTTAGGAGTCAATATGCAATGATTCAGAAAGCTGGACACTTTTAACAATTACAATTAATAGCGCGTTAAAACACTGTCATGTATGAATGTAGAGTAAATGACTATATATAGTATAGTAATTACCTCCGCCAAGCAGGTTATGTTTTCTTCAAGTTTGTCTGTCTGCCTATTTATTTGTCTGTCATCAAGATGACTAAAAAAGTTATGGACAGATCTTCACGAAATTTAAGGGATTGTTATATGTATGTTTGGAAAAGATGATTAACTTTTGATAAATGATCCGTTTGTTTGTTTGTTTGTTTGTTTGTGTGTTTGTTTAAGTGCTCTTGTTTCTTTATGCCCCAACTCAAAAAGTTATAGACAGTTTTTCATGCAATTTGCAGGCATTGTTAGGTAGCCAATATCACGAAGAGTAGATAACTAACTTCCTGTGACGATCTGTCTGTTCGTTTGTTTATCCCTGAGTTTAAATTCATGCTTGTTAGCAAAATAACTCAAAAAGTTAAGAAGGAATATATATGAAATATAGAGCAATTGTCAGTAACGTTAACTGACATTAAAGATTAAATTTTGGTGATGATCGGTTGGTATGCTAATGTGCTTAACAAATGTTTGTCAAAATGTTTGTGCAGCGCAACTCGAGAAGTTATGAACTGATCTTCAACAAAATTACAGAAGGTGTTAATTGCTCTAAAAAAGCACAAATGCTTATATTTTGGTGCTGGTACCTAGGAATCATAGTTTCCAAACCAATTTGAGGTTTCCGTTACCTTTCCCTTACTTGCATGGCAGTGGTATGCGCTCTCAGAGAGTTCTAGTTTAAGTTGCTTCGCTGTTTGGACTGAATTCAGAGCGAGTATTGCGCATGGAATATCGAGAACTGAATTGTTTTTAACAACAGAGCTACAATTTGGGTTTCAAGAGATACAGGGTTGGTTCAATTGGCTAACTTTTAAAAACTTCGAGGACTGACTGGTCTGGACTTTCGATAGGGCGATCGATGGATAACTTCGACCTGTTGCTTCAAGTTAATTTCAGGCGTTGACAGGGAACCTGGGAAGGGAGGGTGGGAGGGTAAAGAAAACTCATATATCGTTTGTTTCTTACATGCGTATACGCCACGTACGGACACCCGTAATTGAGTGTATATAATCCAATATAGACCAGCCTCTTGGGGATAATGTCATTGATATTATGGCTATTCAGCGTACATACTAACATGTAACGCTAGCGATATTTGTCTTCTTATTAGAATGTAAAAAGTTTGAAAAAACTGAAAGAACCTAACTGCCGCATCTATCAAAATAAGTACAGGAATAAGTCTTGGATCATTATCTAGCTGAGCTATACTATATTATTGTTAGCGGCACTCTTACAGACACACACGGCTGAAGAATTGAATGGAATTTTTCAACTTATCAAGAATTCATTTGATGGAGAGACTGTTTTTGAAAATTTTCAAAGACGGTAATACATCTTCAAAATTATAAACAGGCACGAAATATCTAAATATCCTTTGTTTAAAAGTTCTCATCCTATATTAACAACGAACATTCCCTGTCGAGCACCTGGCTTCGGGTCAAAGATCATTACTGCGGATGCGTCAAAGTCACCAGAGAACACTCCGGTTTACCTGTCTAGTACAATATTAGCATGCAGCCAACAGCTCTTATTCAATCTAAAATAACTACCCAGTTTTAATATTTTATGAGGCACACTATCTATTGTTAAACTGCGATATTATATTGACAAATAAGCCGCATTTTATCGAAAGTAACTTCTATAGGTAACCGGAAAAAAGCCCCGTGGTAGGAAAAGAGCCCCGCTTTCTCTTGAAGCTATATTTGAGAGCTCTATTCATTTATGTGAATGCAGCATATTTAAGTAAACTAAACTATATTGTGCTGAGCTAAATTTAACCGAGTGTGTGCATTGGCGCACGTTGGTTGCAAGAACCCCTGAATAGGTTATGTGGGGCTAAGTGAGATTTAGCTAGGTGAGCTTAGGTTAGGTGATCATAGGGTATGTCACCCTCGCCTAAAATTGACGGTTTGTCCGTTTTTACTTGAGGTCGTAGTGTCGGAAAACCCGACCTAATTTCGGGTAAGTTGGACTATATTCGGGTTTAATATCGGGTAAGTTAGGCGAGGGTAGGTCTGTTTTTTTTTTTTCATTTTAAAATTTCGGGTACTGTCAACTTTACTCAATGGTGAAAAAGGGTTAGGTAAGGTGAGCTCAGGTTAGGTAAGGTTAAGTTAGCTAAGAACAGGTTAAGTGAGATCAGGTTAGATGAGATCAGCTTAGGTTCAGTTAGGTGAGGTTAGGTTGGGTTAGTGAGGACTGCGAGGTTGGGTTAGGCTATACATATGCAGAAAAGCCCAATTTTTACAGTTTGAACTTGTTCTAAGTCCAAAAATCAGATATCTCGGGTTATCCCTATCGAAGAAGAACAGAGCGTCACGGGAGAACTCACGGGAAACTATGGCATTAAAAATTTACGTCTTTTTGACGGTCTTTGAACACTTCAACATCGACGAACGTGCTGGCTGAGCAGCCTATGAATATTTTAATCAAATTCGCCTGAACATTCGTCATCAGTTGCGAATTTCAACCTTTCAGAAAATAAATAAAAGAAGAGAAGATACACTTATTGAATAAGAAATAACTGTATCAATAAAACATGCAGTGAAGAAGACTGGTGAGTGGTGGAAACTTCACGGCACTATAGAGGCAAAATCTACGCCGGCATGGTCCCCTCATTCATCTTCTTTGAAGTGAAGACTCATTTACACTTCGTATTTAGCACAAAACCGATCTAAACATTTCACCGTATTTGTTGGACTTGATTCAGTCAATCTCCCGCTCCTGACTGGCCTGCTACTTGAGTTGCCCATGCACAAAATACAGTAAGACGATTGTCGTCAAAATATAGAAAGTTTGAGCAATAAATATTCATATGGCTTCTCTCGCGTCAAGAATATAACACTGAATACATTTTTGGTTAGGATTACGAACCCAGCCTATGAAAGCGTGATCGAGGTCCGACCCCTCAAATATGTTCTTTGAATCATCGGTGTGACGTAATTTGGCTACATCCGGTGTGGTCAATGCTCTAAATTTTATTTTAGTCTCAGTGAGAACTTCTGATTCACTCTTTGCTTTCTGGGCCTATAACGTAAAAATTGCTTTTATGCGAAAAGTTAGGTAATTACACAAGGATTCAAACCACTAGGAAATGCTAGGTGGGCCATACCTAGTTTTCTCATAATTAATCGTTGTTATGAAGTTAAGTTAGGTTAGATCACGTTCGGTGAAAAAAGTCAGGTTAGAAAAAACTAGATAATGTCAGCTTAGGCTGTGTTTAGTTAGATGTATAGTTAGATTTGGCTGTATTAGGAAAGCTACACTATAGGTTAGGGTAGGTACAGTATAATTTAACTTATTTAATATAACTTGCTTCAAAAAAACTAAGTATGGGCGATAAATGCACATTAAGGGACAGGCGGGGGCATATTTCCTACCGGGGCTTTTTTCCGGGTGTTTTTTTTTTTTCACCGGGGCTCTTTTCCTCCCGGGGCTTTTCCCTATTCCCCTTCTTCTAACCGAGTACCCCTGAAAATACTGGATGTGTATCGTCCCAGATTTGTGGGACCTCTAACTTGCTACCTGATAAAGGAGGCTATATATTGCGTCCCGCTCACTAAACTGAAAAGATGGCCGAAAGTGTTCGATCTCTTTTACTCCTGCGACAAGGCCGCACGTGCCCAGCCCTGCTACTGCAGAATTTTTGCCCGCTCCCAAAACTACAACATTGAATCAGGTGGTGGAAAAAAAAAATATTCCGTTTGAGGGTAACTAAATAATTTTAAATGTTTACTCGCAAATGAGCAGAGCAGCAAATTTCAGCGTATTCTGGATAAACTTCTATAGTACAGGGGTTCCCAATCAGGGGTGTGTACATTTGTACACAAATTTGGTGTAAATTTCATTCTTTATCTGTCATTATTATTATTATTATTAAATCACACCAGGCTGGCGACGTAGGAACGGAGAAACTCCATGAGGTTAACAAACCCCCACGCAACCAACCCAGCGGGTGGAGAAAACAAAAGAATGAAGANCACCAGCAAAGACAGAGCCATCAAGACCATTCCAAACATCCACACATGATGGAAAAAACGAACGGGAAAACTGGCCCGTACGGCATCGCAACGGTTCCAAGGCAAACTCATGAAGAGCACGGGAACATATTAAAAGTTTTCCCAGCTAGGAGTGTCAGGCAGAGATACGGTTGTGAACCACAAATAGAGGGGTACTTAGATGGCTCATTGAACAATAAATCGGAAACGTTTCTAAAGGAAATTTGAGATGAGTTAGACAAGTGAAACCTATGCATGCACTGAGATTATGCAAAGAGGAAGAAATTGACGCTTAAACAAAAGGAATCGAGCGCTAATTGTTTAATTGGCAACCGTTATAAGACATATATATATATATATATATATATATATATATAGGGCATGGGGTTCACAACCATGGGTAAGTTGCACAATGCACACCCTAGCTGGAGGTGCATGATGATCTTCCACTGGATGAGAAATTCTTAATAAAAAGAAGGTTGAACAGATGAAGTTGTTCACCAAGTTTGCGTAACTTTTTTTCTTTATCATCAGATGAGTTATTATTTTTTGCAGGGGGTGTAAGATCATCGTAAAAGTATTCTAGAGGTGCCAGGCTAAGAAAAGGTTGGGAACCGCTGTTGAAATCTAGCTTAATATGAAAATATTCACAATACACTGGTATTGATACTGTAACGTGCACATTTTCAGTTCATCCTTCCCTGGACTGCGGCTAGCCATGATCATAATTCTTTCGTGGATGTAATTCTGAGATTTCCTTGTTGCAAAAACGTGCAAATCCATTACCATCGCATGATATTTTACGTTTACTTGTTTTGTTTGCCTGACCTTTGTTTCTGACGGACTACGTAACACTCTTACTAACACATATAGTACTAACGTTAGCACTCAAAGAGCGTGGGAAAATATTTTATGTAAAATATCTCCCAAAGCCAGCTCGGATTTTTTCCAACATTTAATCATTTTCTTACTCATTACACCTCAAATATGATACATCTATAAAGATACTCCCATACGTCCATCTCCAAAAATTTGCAGTTAAATAAGTATTAATTTTTTAACGTTCTCTCACTCATTTGAGATCGATAATCAAAGCTCCGACATATAAATATATATTAATTAAATCCCGCATAATCTGGATGCATCAAGTTCTTTTTACACTTTCATGCACGGTTTATATATTGCTATAGACAATAGTACTCTGCGAGTTAACAAATTATTGCAATGCAACTCCCGTTCTGCAGACTTAGAATAAACAAGTTTGCCCATGACTAGCCAGCAATATAATCTACTTCTTCCTTGCACCTCACAACCCACCTGCTGAGCTGCTACTGTGCACCGTAATCTACGATGTAATATGGACAGCGGTAATGTATATGCCAGTAGCAGAATCAATAGTTCCATATGCTAGAACGTCTTCCAAGCACACAGACATACGACTGCGCGACGATTGAGGGCTGAGAAGAATACAAGACGATAGTGGGTCAGCCTTAGTTAGTGGCATTCTATACCGAACAATATGCAGCGGATTCTCTTTGTTCTTTGACAAGCCATATTCGATGTAGCCACAGTAATAACATATTGTGTGCTGCACGCAGCTGTGCGGTGCAGGCCGGTGGGCGGAGCCTGTCACTGGACACTGGTCAGAAGCCCCGCCTCCAGCCTGGGTCACCTTTCCTATACAAGGTCATTCCAGACTTACATTGAACTGCCCTGGGAATATGAATTTTAATGCAGGGTGAATCACAGTTCTCCATTTAAGTGTTTAGACCTAAATGAAAAAGTTTATTTTCTAAAATATATAGTAGCCATATCACAAGTCTGCATTCTTTTGCTAGCTACCTTGACGAGTTTTCTCTCACATGGCTAGCATTAATATTACGTTCTGGAACACGACAGTTGTCGTTTATTTTTTACTATAACGCCGTACTTTACTGGTGCTATGACCATTATCTCAGGTGACTCGGTATGAAGTTCCAACCAACATGCTGAATTGCTGCAGAGAAGCAAAGTTTGAACATAGAACTTCATAATGATGACCTTTAAACGCCTAAAAGAACTATAGTTTTTTTAACTACAGTAATATGATTCCTTTATAGAGATATTTTTAACTCCTTTCAGGACATGCGACTGTATACGGTCATATCAATAGACATTTTAACAAAAGTTTTTTTTTTTAGCCTCCTGATGAAAGGTTAATGCTGACTTTAGATTTTCAAACAGATGATTCGTTTCGTATCTCCATACTTTTCGGACCCGGTCCTGATGAACCACAAATTTTCAGCCCATAACATTAAACATGTAACACAAGCAAGGTGGGGGGGGGTGAGATGTTTGTGTAATTCTATGTGAACATGCACGGCTTTTCCCGTAAGTAAATATTGCTCCGAGGCGCATTTTATTACGTAACTGTTAAGACAGCTTGGGAAAAGCTCAAAACGCGGGAATCTTGCAACGGCCTCGCGCTGTAAGCGGAAGAACGTGATGCGCCTGGCGCCTCTGTAGAGAGAAACTTGAGAGAGACGATACAGGTGTGTGGGAGACTGCCGTGCGAGAACTGCAGGTATCATCCTTCCAGCGTGTGAACTCGAGCCAAGTGAATAAATCTAAGGGCATAGAAGGGTTCTTATACATATTTACCCCATATTTCACTTATGGATTGGGTCAACATGACATGATCTTATAAGGAATAAAAATAACGAGGTTCATATTCTTATAGGCTGCATGGTTATCATTCTTCTCCATTAAATTGCCTAGCTAAAAGTCCGCATTCCAAATATAACATGCAAACGATAAAGAAAACTGATAATTTGAATTTGTTAATATCTCCTCCTAACTTAATTCCTCTTCCGAAATCCAGTATTCCAGGAACTGAAGCATCAGCTAATGATACTTTAAAATATTAGGTGAACAAAACTGATGCTGGTGCATGGTCAGTTGAAACTGTGGGCACAATGCCAGTATATGAGCATTGAAAACTAACGTGTGAGCATAGACCGCTACAGTAGCCTACTTGGCTCCTCTATAGGTCTGACGCTGGCGGCCATAAGTCGGCAACGGAAAAATGGGATTTTCTCAAGAGCTATTATTTTCCCCCTATCTAATACCGAAGAAAAAAATTTAAAGGTACCCAACATTTTTTGTGCGGGGAATTAAGGTATCTTGGATACGGCGGGGACGCACTTGGGCGCTTGCCTGCATGACCGTGTCTGGACATGTTCATAATAGCTGTTGAGAAAATCCCATTTTTCCCATTTTGGCCGCCAGCGTCAGAGGCCACTTAATTGAACCTAAGAGTCAAGTACTGTTGCGGTCTATGGTGTGAGTATACTACATCGTGTGAACGAGAATTATATGATTAATTATCAGTTCTACGCCCAACTGGAAAGTTATTCGATAACTTATAAAGTTTAGGGACCCTTATTTGAACAGATTATCTTAAAGCCAAAAACACACCTATTCCAACGTCCTGGAATGTTTATGCTCAAGTCATCTCGATCTGTTATCCTTAATCAGTTAAACGGAGGAAATAAATATTTGCCTAAGACCCCCCAAGAGATTTGATGGTATTGGCGACAAAGTTCTTGCCACTGTTTGTTTACCTTTGTTTATTTTTCGATTATATGTGAGACTTTTATTGATTGGTAGGGCGAATTCGAGCCCACTAGGCTTGACGTATCCGGAACTTTAGACAGAAGCATTGGATTGACTATGCGCTTTGAAAAGTGTTATAGGTGCTAGCAGTAACACGATTGCACCTGAGATCTGAAAATTTCACTTTACACAATATAGGAACGAGCTTTTGGAAGTCTCAAATGCAATTGACTTAGGGTTATAGCTTAAAACTCTGCCCATGCCCAGCGAGGGGAAGCCAAATATCTTGATTGAAGTTACTGTACTGAGAAGTCAAGTTGACCTCCTGGCTTACTTTTACTAGAATTTGATGAGCCCATCTCTGACAACTTCACCTGTATATGGGAAAATTATTGCGCACATGGAAATGCTCCAGGGCATTTTTTTTATTTGAAAATATTAGAGCTCAGGTAGTCTAAATCTAAGCGCAAAATTCACAGCGTTACGACTGAGCTGCATAATTCAGTGATAGCAAAATCACAAACTACTTAAATTTGAGAGACTATTATTATGAATTTTGTGAAATTGCCAAGCCATATTTGCGACTCTTACTATTAATTTCATAATATTTTCAGGCTTTATATAATAACGTTTTTTATTATGAAAGTATTAAAATCTCTAGGTTCAATTAGCGATGAGTATGAAGCTACTAGAATATTTAGGTTCACTTAGCCACCTGTATGAAGCTATTATAATCCCTAGATTCCATTAGCGACGTGTATGAAACTATTAGAATCTCCAGGGTTCCATTAGCGACGTGCGTGTATGAAAGCTATTACAATCTCCAGGGTTCCATTAGCGACGTGTATGAAAGCTATTAGAATCTCCAGGGTTCCATTAGCGACGTGTATGAAAGCTATTAGAATCTCCAGGGTTTCATTAGCGACGTGTATGAAACTATTAGAATCACCAGGGTTCCATTAGC
>LQNS02276883.1:36776340-36787837 GCA_001587735.2 Parhyale hawaiensis | reverse complement strand
TACCATTGCCCGCTTCTCTGCTATTGGCCCGTTGCTCCAGCAAAGGGCGTGCCTAGATTGTGACGCCACGGTTCCACCTGAAATTAACAGATTTTCCCTACTTCCTTTACTGTACTGTGCCTTTCCTATACAAGGTCATTCCAGACTTACATTGAACTGCTCTGGGAATATGAATTTTAATGCAGGGTGAATCACAGCTCTCCATTTAAGTATTTAGACCTTAATGAAAAAGTATATTTTCTAAAATATATAGTAGCCACATCAAAAGTCTGCATTCTTTTGATAGCTACCATGACGAGTTTTTTCTCACATGGCTAGCATTAATATTACGTTCTGGAACACGACAGTTGTCGTTTATTTTTCACTATAACGCCGTTCTTTACTGGTGCTATGACCATTATCTCAGGTGACTCGGTATGAAGTTCCAACCAACATGCTGAATTGCTGCAGAGAAACAAAGTTTGAACATAGAACTTCATAATGATGACCTTTAAACGCCTAAAAGAACTCTATTTTTTTAACTACAGTAATATGATCCCTTTATAGAGATATTTTTAACTCCTTTCAGGACATGCGACTATATACGGTCATATATATGGACATTTTAACGAAAGTTTTTTTTAGCTTCCTGATGAAAGGTTAATGCTGATCGTAGATTTTCAAACCGATGATTTGTTTTGCTTCTCCATACTCTTCGGACCCGGTCCTGATGAACCACAAATTTTCAGCCCATAACATTAAACATGTAACACAAGCAAGGTGGGGGGGGCGTGAAACGTTTGTGTAATTCTGTGTGAACATGCATGGCTTTTCCCGTAAGTAAACATTGCTCCGAGGCGCATTTTATTACGTAACTGTTAAGACAGCTTGGGAAAAGCTCAAAACGCGGGAATCTTGCAACGGCCTCGCGCTGTAAACGGAAGAACGTGATGCGCCTGGCGCCTCTGTAGAGAGAAACTTGAGAGAGACGATACAGGTGTGTGGGAGACTGCCGTGCGAGAACTGCAGGTATCATCCTTCCAGCGTGTGAACTCGAGCCAACTGAATAAATCTAAGGGCATAGATAGGTTCTTATACATATTTACCCAATATTACACCTATGGATTGTGTCAATATGACATGCCCACATAGATTAGATAGGCGGCAGAAGACGAACCAAGAGGCCCATATAAGGAATAAAACAATGAGGTTCATATTCTTATACGCTGCATGGTTATCCCTCTTCTCCATTAAATTATCTAGCTAAAAGTCCGCATTCCAAATAACATGCAAACGACAAAGAAAACTGATTGTTTGAATTTGTTAATATCTCTTCCTAACTTAATTCCTCTTCCGAAATACAGTATTCCAGGAACTGAAACATCAGCTAATGATACATTAAAATATTAGGTGAACAAAACTGATGCTGGTGAATGGTGAGTTGAAACTGTGGGCACAATACCAGTATCTGAGCATTGAAAACTAACGTGTGAGCTTAGACCGCAACAGTAGCTACCTGACTCTTAGGTCTGACGCTGGCGGCAAAAGTCGGCAACGGAAAAATGGGATTTTCTCAAGACCTATTCTTTTCCCCCTATCTAATACAGAAGAAAAAATTCCAAGGTACCCAACATTTTTTTTGCGGAGAAGGTATCTTGGATACGGCGGGAACACCCTTGGGCGCTTGCCTGCATGACCGTGTCTGGACACGTTCATAATAGCTCTTGCGAAAATCCCTTTGTTCCCATTTTGGCCGCCAGCGTCAGAGGCCACTTGGACCTGAGTCAAGTACTGTTGTGGTCTATGGTGTGATCGAGTATACTACATCGTGTGAACGAGAATTATATGATTAATTATCAGTTCTACGCCCAATTGGAAACTTATTCTAGAACTTCTAAAGTTAATGAACCCTTATTTGAGCAGATTATCTTAAAGCCAAAAACACACCTATTCCATGTTCCCGGAATGTTTATGCTCAGGTCATATCGATCTGTTATCCTTAATCAGTTAAAATGAGGAAATAAATACGTATTTACCTAAGACCGCCCAAGAGATTTGATGGTATTGGCGACAAAGTCCTCGTCGCCGTTTGTTTATCTTTTTTTTCTCTCGATTATATCGGAAACTTTCGTTGATTGGGAGAGCGAATTCGAGCCCAGTAGGCTTGACGTATCCGGAACTTTAGACAGAAACATTGGATTGGCTATGCGTATTGAAAAGTGTTACAGGTGCTAGCAGTAACACGATTGCGCGTGAGACGTCTGAAAATTTCATTTTACGCAATAGGAACGAGCTTTTGGAAGTCTCAAATGCAATTGACTTATAGGGTTAATGCTTAAAACTCTGCCCAGCGAAGGGAAGCCAAATGACTTGATTAATGTTACAAAGAAGTTAAGTTGACCTGGCTAACTTTTACTAGATTTTGATGAGCCCATCGTTGATAACTTTACCGGTATATAGGAAAATTATTGCGCACGTGGAAATACTAGAGGGCGTTTTTTCTTGGAAAATATTAGAGCTCAGCTAGGCTCAATCTAAGTGCAAAATTCACAGCGTTACGACTGGGCTGGATAATTCAGTGTTTGCAAAATCAAAAACTACTTAAATTTGAGAGACAATTATTATGAATTTTGTGAAATTGCCAAGCCATATTTGTAACTCTTAATATTAATTTCTTGAAACTTTCAGGCCCTATATATGTATTAGCGTTTTTTATTATGAAGGTATTAAGATCTCTAGGTTCAATTAGCGACGTGTATGGAGCTATTAGGATCTTCAGGGTTGAATTAGCGACGTGTATGAAGCTATTAGAATCTCTAGGTTCCATTAGCGACATGTATGAAGCTATTAGAATCTTCATGTTCCATTAGCGACGTGTATGAAGCTATTAGAATCTCCAGGATTCCATTAACCATGATATACTAACTTACGTTATTATACCATGGCATTAGCGACGTGCTATTGTGAAGCTAATAAAATTTCCAAGGGGCACGAACGAGTTTTATAACAAAATCTCAAGGTACCATTATAGCTACTTTTAATATCGCTTTAAATGAAATTCTTGGCACCCTTCGCGACTTTTATCATTACTTTCATGATGACCTGACCAAGTTATTGACGTCTGAGTCGGTGATAATTTTAAGTTACCCTATACGGTACAATTTATTTTTTTGTTGCAAATTGAGGACTCTATTTTATCGTCCCCCTGTGAAACTCCGATGGTATCTCCGCCATAGCTAGCAGAAGAGGTGTGATAAATATTTGTTATACCTGGAATTTATTCATATAAATTACAAATACGTATTATTAAGTAAACATTGGAAAAATCATAATGAAAAGGACTTAGATTGCATAAAGGTGAGGACCTTTATAGAAGATATATTCTTCCTGCAATTGCAACCTTTTCACAGTCAGATCGGGTTCCTCTTCTCCAGTGTCTTCCATTAATATTTCATCCATTAACGCATGCAGTCCATTTTCTAGAAGCATTAAATAATATTTTTCTTACGAGAAATAAACGTTTACTTGAACCCCGCCGTTCCAAAAATATGTTGGTAGGAATGTAGTATACCTACCACACTGTGTACTGTATACAGTCTGTGGTGCACACTTGATGCATTGCAAATGGCTTCTAAAGTGTTAAGGAGTTAACACAATGAGCCTCAACTCGCTATGCATAAAATTCAAAAATTAAACGTTATACCGATAATTTTGAAATTATGCACACTTTTGGAGTTACTTTCAAGTGTTCTTCAGAACACGCGTTCAGAACCACGTTACTGTCCTTGTAAAGTCCACTTTGCACTGCGCTTACCTCGAAACAAAATAAATAAAATAATATTTTATTGTAAATATTAGGGGTATAATTTGAGTCTACGACAAGGTTTTCTGCCAGTTATTGTCACGGAAAGGCAAGGGGATTAGGTGAGTCATTAATCCTTAATGCTTGTTTATTTCGAGACCCGTAATTCTTTAACTCGGGCAATATCATTATTGCTATTAGCGATCCTCAGTCGATTAGAAAAGGACTCCGAATTGCTTTGGTGCTGAGAAAGGCCTTTATCGTCATTAATCTTTCTCATTTTTTTTTTGTTCCTCTATTGTGTGTCTCTAAAGGGCTTACGTTAGGAGTTCGATCCTTTGGCCGATCTAATTGAGAGTTTGCTTCTCCAACTGTCCGAACAGCAGACAGAAGCGTTGGCTTCGCTAAACTTAACTATGTATTCTGTGTTACAAATGATACATGCAATTAGATTATATAGAGACGGTTGGGAGCCACATAGTAATGAGCACCATTGATTTTAAAAAGTCTGATGGGTAACCGATTGGGAGCTAACACCAGAATATCTATTCAAAACGTCAAAACCCACGCACATATCTGAAATCGTGGGAAAGTCGAGCCAATTGGGTTAAGCTTAGCTCCACTTCGACTTTCAAGTCGTTGAGACCTCGAGTGTTTCTTTTAGAACGTAATCGCGCGACTCGGTGGGCGAGTTAACCCAAGCTAATTAGCTCAAAATTGCTTGGGATGCCAGACAAGAGGGTTGATTATACCATTTTGGACAGTGTACCGAAAGTTAGTAACAACTCAATTATATTGGAGATGGCCGAAGACTCTAGCTTGAGCAGCTGCATTAGGTTTTTGCCCTTTTCAATTACAGCCGATTTGGGATTAACGCATGAGACTCGATCAAAATTGGCGATACCAACGCTCATGACTGCAGCTGTGAACAACCAAAGGCCAAAGAGCTTTGCTTAATTTGACCTTGTCGCGCCAATCAGGGACACTTATTCGATTTACTGCCAAGCTGTATCGCGCAATGAAAAGGCGATTAATTTTGGCACACGATGGAACATATTTTATGTACTTAACTTTTATTTTGTCATGCTTAGGTAATAGAAAGTCCAAAGAACAGTGACCTGATAGATTATTTTCATATCGTTGTCCTTTTCAACTACGAGTACTCCAGGGAGGCTAACTGTCGGCTGATATAAGAGAAAACTAACAAAATAACGCTGCACATCTCCCACAGCGCAAAGGCTTTCAATCCTGAATCAACAAAGGGATAATAATATATAATATTTTTTTATTGATCTACTAGCAAAGTTGTATTGTTAACCTTCAAGGTTGCTCTTGTACCATACGACACGACAGAAGACTCATCTGCGGAAATTGAACGAACTATCAATTTTCGGGAGCCAGAAGCGTGAAGTGCGAAGACTTCCAGTCCTGCGGACGCAACGCCGCGGTAGTTAACTTCACGGTGGTTGCCAACATCAGTTTCTTTCCAGACACGGGTGAGAGAGGGTGCGTGCTCTGTGTTCTCCAGTCAGTGACGCTTTGCCGGTAGTGCAGTCAGCCAAGTACACTGTTGATTTTCGATTCACAGACTAAACGGACGCAGTTGCCTATTGTGGCAAAGTTTTTCGTATTAATTGTACCTAGTGCATTTCAGACTATTTCCCAGTTTTTAGAGCGATATTATGGTGACGATTGAGATAAATTTCCGAAATAGATTTTGTTGATGTTCGAGAAACTGAAAACTATGGGGAACAGTTGGCGGGCCATTTGCCCGCTAGTGTTGTATATCGTGATGGTGAGCAGCAGCAGAGTGTGGCTAGATGATCATGGACGATATCAGAACATCGTTATTGGAGTACACCCCGGCCTAGCTTCGTACAACTGTACCGAGCTCTTCACTAATTTGCAGGTAAGTTTTGTACCGAGTCCAGGTGAGCCAGTAAACTTACGACCGGCAATGTGCGTTGTCCCATTCCTTTTGGGGCAGCCGATTATGAAGTTGAGCGTCTGATAATCAAATTTACTATTATCAAGTTGAGCGTCCGATCATAGAGGTGGGCGTATGATCAATAAGTTGACCGTGCATTCAAGTTCAGTGCGCGATCGGTAAGTCGAGCTGCTGCTGCTGGAATTTCCTCCTGCCTCATTATATTTTTGGCGTTCAGCAGCTGAATTTTCTCTCGATCAGGACGGAGAGACGGACCAAGCGAACGGCCACAGTACCTGCTGTGTTAAATTAAGCATAATAACTTTTTAAACTGAGTTTTATCCCACTCGTGAGGCAATGATAGGTCATGATACATGGAGTTAATTTAAATAAATTCGCTGATCTTATGTTAGCTAAGGGAAGTAACGCACTGGGAGAACCGTAGGTATCTAACCAGGCCTTCGAGACCTTTGCCTTCGTGCTCACTCTGCTTCGTTCTATTCCCATGCTACTAATGATGATACTTTGTTCTATTTTTCCTCTTCTGTCCCTACTTATCGTTTCGATGTGAGTTGATTCTTTGTGAGAACACGCACGCGCGGCGGTTCCATTGACGTTCTACATGTCCCTTCAGCGTTCGCCTTTGAAACAGCGTAGTTGTGCCCAGAAAAAAGTCGTCAGCTACCATATTCATTCACTGACCGAGGTTTATCTGTATCATCCCTGCTTGTTGTATTTGATTTAACCTCTTAAAGAACTAACGCGAGAATATCAGTCCAGAAGTTGTCGGTAGTCTTTGGACACTACTACGGTATTAGGTACTGTACAATTTCCGCCAATTTGTTCTTGTGAGATCTGTATTCACTACCTACATAAAATGCGCTTTCTTAAGGTTAAGGAAGATAGGACTGGTTCACGTTCATTTTATGTGCGTAATTGTATAATAGGTAGTCGCCAAGGTGGCATTGGCATATTTAGATCTTCGTACACATTTTTTCTTTACGTCATACATCCTTGCGCGGTCAGCCTATATTATACTCAAATAGAGTTGCCCACTACCGAATTGCAACTAGCCTGTATCGAAAAAATTCGTTTTAGGGTTTATGCTATTTGAGTAAATCAGATGTTATAGGCGAAGACACCGTCCATTTTAAATCACGTAGCAAGCAAAAATTGACAATATTCATACTTGGCATATGTTAACATCTACCTAGCTAGTGTGAAATATATCTTTTCAACTGCAAAATTTGCTAAACACGGAAAACCAGTAACCTATGTAGCCTACGTACCCTGCGAAAGCGCATAGCCTAGTATGTCGATCTCTTAACCGTACTGCATCGCCAGACGAATTCTCTACTTTGAAATTTTCACGAGTAGCTACCTCAAAAGTACCAAAACTAAAAGCGATGTTACCATCGACATTTTTGTGGTACCTAGATATCACTCTGTACAGCTGCCATCACCAGGCGATTATAGCTAGGTATATACCACATTCCTTCGTATATATGCCTCACTTTTCATGTAGAAGTTTTTTTTTTTTATTTGTTAGAACAGTTAAGGGGTTACGATGTAATAAGCTTATTGCTTATTTTGCTGCATTCTGGAGAGTCGCGCTATACAGGAAGTATTTCTACAATTGCCTGAATTCAAGTTCTGCTCTCGGAACATATTTCTGTATATATCTCTTTCGTTCCTTCCATTTTCTTGTTCCTATACTAGTAGTATGTTTATATCTTCCACTATTTTATTCCTGGTTGTTTACATGCATTATGACTACTCACTCTTTCGTTCTTTTCCTCTTCCGGTCTCACAGTACTTTATTGCTGGTACGGTATAGTAAGAATGACTTTTCGGCCGTCTCAAGCTTAGCCCTAACGGTTTGAAATGCACGCGTGAAACTTTGAATTGAATTTTGGGACAAGTAAATGCTGATCGATAATATCATGTAAATGATCTTAGGCTATGCCGATCGAATCCACCCCATAAAATACCTACATATTAGCTCTATTTTCCTGATCTTTCTGTACCCGCGGCCCAAAATCTGATCCACTTTTTCTGGTCGTATCTGACTTTAATTGCATTTATTCACCGTATATTTGTACTGGAACTGGATTGGGAGAAAAAAAACTGACTTAGCTCGCTACTTAACTCAAACCTAAAGATACCTACTTAAGTTTAAGGTATCACTGTCGGATTAAAATAAAAAAAAGGAAAGCTTTGCCTCAGTTTTTCGCGTGGTTTCTAGGTAGTCGTACGAAGTAGCCTATGTCCAATCGTTGAAATCTATCCCGAAAATCTGAAGTAGATCGTCAGGACGAAAGTGCTCAGCACACTCGGCGATCAGGCTTAGCTTTACTCCAATATCATTTCCTCTCCGACAACAAAGGCGTTCACTTCTGCTATTGTCGAAAAAAGCTTGACTTTTAGTTGTGGTTTTTGTGTTTGTCAGGCTATGGATCAATGGAAGGAACCTCGCTGTGGCGGTGATTTTTTTTTGTGCGTCTTACCTGCCTATTCCAACTTAACGAAAGGAAAAAAAATTGTCTTGGAGGGGATTTTTTGTGTAGTGCGACCGGAACTTCCTCACGTAAATCTGACGTATTCAAGAATTTTTAACTAAATTTATATATACGGTAGGCCTACGCGAGCAAAAGAGCTACAAAGACACATTTTCAATTTTTTTTTTGTAATTTATTCAAAGTTTTGTGTGCACTCGACAGCTTTCAAATTAGTCGATGGATGTCATGGATGAAATTAATTTAAGCTCTGTCTATTCAGATAAGCTTTTAGCCTACCTAAAACGGTTTCGAAAAGTGTCTTCACATCTTAGAGGCCAATAGTATCTATTTCAAAAAATTAAACCTGTTGAACTTCCGTAAAAGCCTAACATTTTGGAGAAAAATTTTCCTACGAATTTTGCCTCCTCGGAAGAGACTGAAACAACAAAAAGTTCCTCGCGGTTTTGACCTGTAAAGGCCGAAGCTTTTGTTTTTGAAAGGCGCGTGTCAGTCCTCGATTGTTAATTAGCCTCTGCTTTTGACTACGTCACTCGAGTGCTTTCGTCAACAACTTCTTCTTCGGCGCAACGGATTGGATGCGGGCACAGGAACGACAGCTCTTACCGCAAACGAGCTTGGACAGGTACGATCTGACCCATAGGCTAGGTACTTTACCTTAGTCTTTGGACTTCGTTTAGACTAGGTAGTGTTACAGACGCGGTACGGGCGGTTTCTTTTAATAGTGTGATCTTCATACGTGCTGCTCGTAAGGTACGAGAGCGTTGTACGACTAGGTATGTAGTTTATCGAACGTACATTTTCATAGGTCAGAGTCTGATGTATTGACTGTGCACGGGATGCGATGTATCTATTGGCCTCTCTTACATAAACTCATTGGACGCGTGATATATATATATATATATTTCTCGAACGCACGATGAGTTGCCCTGGGGGGGGGGGGGCGAAAAGTCCGCTGGATGTCTTAACTGCTTACCTACCCTTTTGCTGTCATTCGCAACTGCCGCGTGCGTTCCTTGTTTTGACACAATGAGCAACTGTTGCTGTAATGAATGTTTATCCCCGCGAGCGAACGAGGGGTGGTGATAGATACTATT
Source organism: Parhyale hawaiensis (assembly GCA_001587735.2). NCBI lineage: Eukaryota > Metazoa > Arthropoda > Malacostraca > Amphipoda > Hyalidae > Parhyale > Parhyale hawaiensis. The sequence goes on along the minus strand of LQNS02276883.1, from coordinate 36,778,516 downwards.
TACGGTTCGGTTGTATGTATCTTTGTCTGTCTGTTGGATTGTCTCTTCACCCAAACAAGAGGCAGAAGAAGTTGAGCCATCATTATAATCATTTCCAGGCAGTCAGGTGGATTGACTGAGATGTGAAAAATGCCAAAAATCTAGAGTTAGCTAACCATCAAATATGACGGCGTTAAATTTATAACTTCCCCCCCCCCTTACCGCTGGTGATCATCTTAGTCCACGGGGCGTTCTAGTGCTACTTATTTTTGTTTACCTAGTATGCCTACCCCTTATCCTTCAGGGGCATTGGACTGGCCCATCGTTCATACTGTTAGTTTGTTTCAGTCACTCATCCTGTGTTCTGGAGAGCCGTGCCCTGCCCCCTTGGACACCAAACAGTTAATTCATTAATTTAGGCTGGCCTTCAGGACATTTTTCTCTGCGGTCACTTGCTTCTTTCCGTTCATTATTCTCCTTACTTTTATTCTGTTCTTCCTCTTCCTTCCTGTCTTTAATGTGCAATTAGCTGGTATATTTATTGCTGAGATATAGGTGCATCGTATAACGTATCCTAAAGAACGAGAAACATCAACATTCTCATGTACTAGTTGCCTGATAATAGGTAGCTACGAGTTGTTAGTACGTTAAGCAGATAATCCGTTTAAGCAATAGTTTTTCCATACTTGTGTCAGTTGGGTGCGAATAACCAACAAACAAGCTGGTCAACTGCCGGGCTGATATGCTCGTGATAGTTCGCTAACTGGTTAAACTGTCTGCGCAGCTGCAGTTTGCAAGTACACAAAGCAGCACCGCTATTACCAACGCTTGAGCTTTCTATTGTTTACAGTGCAGCAGGACTTCTCTACCGCAGCAGCTTAGTGCCCATTCAACGAATTTTCCAGCTCTCGCGTTCCGCATAGTTTGGATACCTGCCCACGAGAAAGCTTTCTTTGAGCTCGCCAAGCACCACGCTCTAATGCGCTGTTATAACCTTGCAAATTGCTCCAACAACCATGTGAAGAAAGCTCAAGTTTCACTGGTTCGCTCTGCACTTCGTTTTCTGTTAGATTTAGTTTCCCTTTTTGGCCGCAACTGATGTAATCCGTTCCCGCGAGCGGGCGGCCGACCGACCATCCGGCGGCGCACAGGCGCTTTTTGTCTCCCGAGATCAAAGGGCTTTCCTTCGGCGTGAGAGGCGCGCCATAGGTGACAGCTACCGCACGCCTGTGGTACTCCGGGTCATAGAGTATGGCTGAACTATAGTAAGTAGGTACTCCTAAGTCTTATAACAAGACTACCGTACCTTCTTGGAAACGCCTTGATCTTGCTGTAAACCCTGTCGATTGAAGTGCGTAGTGGTGGGCAAACTTATATACAATAATAATAATAATACACTTAAGTGCATATCCATGCGAAAGCTTTCGTTGGAACAATGAATTAGTCCACAAACTTGAGTGGAGGTGTTGAATTTTCATAGTGTCATATATCGTCCTTGCTTAGCTGGGCGTTGTGATGACACCACTGTACCATCAGTATCGTTGTGTTGACTTCCTATCTTTAGTTCATAACAAGCCAGAGTTCGATTCTATTTACAATAACCTGATCTCTATAGGAATAGTACTCCAGATACCAGCTCATAGCTGTTTTTGGGTCGTAGAGAATGATCGAGCGTTCGTAGAGATCTGGGACAAACGTGGCAGACTTCGTTTTCTAGAACTCTGAGATGTTTTCTGAGTCGTAGAGTATAGCGTTGTACTTATCAATAGCTGAAGTAAACGAATCAAAATTTGTTATTAGGGACTACAAGTGGCTGCAGCTCCCAGTCGTACCAGAGTAACTTACCTTTGCAGCCTCCTGCAACCAGGACAACCCCAAGGAAGGGGGAGTACACTCTCAGATCTGGAGTAGACGGATCAAACGTTGTATAGCTGAGTACTCGTCGAAGATGGAGCAAACGACCCCCATTCTGTTCCTAGGATCGCACTCTGCTTCGAAATGTTCCTGGGTCGCAGAGTGTAGCCGAGTAGGTACCTACTCGTCGAAATCTAGAACAGCCGGACGGCTCTCTGTGAGACGCTGCTCGTCACCTCACCGCCATGTTCTCCTTTGGTCTCAATAGCGAGGCCTTTGAACATTCCCATGGTCTTTTGCAATGGCTGTGGCGCTGTTGCTCCACTCTCTGTTGTCACAGCCG
>LQNS02276883.1:36730301-36752925 GCA_001587735.2 Parhyale hawaiensis | reverse complement strand
TCCATTGTTCTCATCAACGCATTGTTCCCAATACTATAGGTATAGCGATTTATGGCCACTAAAGACGTGCACTTAAAGACCAAGTGAATGCCTCTTATATGCAGACATTGAATACAATGTATTGCCGCCCTCTCAACTCTTTCAATTCTGAGTGCACCTCTGCGTTTTACGACCATCCCTTTCTTTGTTAATTTACCAATTTACGGAAACGTTCGTGTTTCTTTTCCCCAATATTGTAGCCTGCATGCCAGTGTTTTCTTGCACTGAAGGGGACTCTCAAGAGCAAAAATCGTGCGTTGGAAAGGGCATAAAATTCCCAGAAATTATAGCTATGACCCGAACGCATCGCTGCATGGAAGGCAACAGCTGGGAGAGTTTTTGCCGCAGCTTAACTAATCCATCAAAGCTCTGTTGCAATACTCCCGCTGTGGTGCTGCAAAACCCATAAAGCCCCTTGGGTTTTTCTCAGCAACATGCCGTGTCGCTTATTTATCGGAACGTAAATTCTGTAGAGTACGGGAATCTCTACACGCATTCAGACAAGAGCTCTCCTTGAACTGGATAAGCAACTAATATCCCTTGCGACTTGTGTGTACCAAGATGATATGTGCGTGCTGTGCTTTTGTGTCTGCTTATTTTCTGTGTGTTGGGTACAGTAATTTTCATACACTTGTACAGTGTCATCGATGCTGATGTTCTACTCTTATATGGCTTATCTAGTCTTGGTCGTTGTCATTTTGACTTGAGAAATGAAACGCGCTTAGAGGTTACAGGCTCCCTATTCTTTTATTTTCAGACATTTCTTGACCCAAAAATTAAGAACCGTGCAGAAGAATTGCGGGTTCTCTGTACTATCATTGTGGTTTCTCTTTTTAAACCCGAAAACCAAAAACTACGCGGACGTTACAGGTTTTCGTGCCTTAGTCTTGATTTTGCTTTTAGACCCTAAAACTAAAAAAAGTGGAAAAGCTGTACAGGTTTCCCTTACTGTTATTCTTAGTTTTTACTTCTATATCCAAAAATAAAAACCCGTGCAGAAGCTCCAGGTTTGTTGCACTTTTAATCTTACTTTCGGTTTTAAGCTCGAAAATTAAAAATTTTCGCAGAGGCTAACAGGTTCCCCTGATTGTTTTTTCTTGATTTCCCCATTTAGACCCGAAAAAAATTCCAGAATATACGTGTTTCCCGTACTATTATTCCTGGTTTTTTACTTCTAGGCCCGAGCATCAAAATCCTCTCAGAGACATCAGGTTCCCCGAGGAGTGCGCTATGGCACCGTCTCGGTGTGGGGTCAAGGCAGCCCCGCCATCGTTCTTGATTAATTTCGGAATAAATCGGCTCTGGATGACAGCTGCGGCTTAATGGATAGCCTCCGCTTCTCCAAGTTGCCAGTTCGTGAAGAGGCTTTTGTATCTCTCAATGAATTACTCGAGTGTGTGAGAGGCAAGCGTAAAATCGTATTGCCTTGAATTATGTCATAGCTTTTACCTGTATTGTGCGCCAGGTATTGTGTTTCGGGAGTGATACCATGGAGTCAGAATTGCTTGTGAACGTTCCCCCTCTCTCGCACATGCGGTGGTTTTCTGACTGCATTGTGATTTGCCATCGACTGATTTCCTGTGTGTCTTTACCATGAAATTGAGCTTTTTGATCGCGTTTAGTTTCGGCTGTTTGATCTTTTTCTTACTTCTGCTGACGGTCTTTATTTCATGCCGCCCTTTCTTTTTTTCCCTTGGTGTAGGTACCTCGGTTTTTTCATTGGCTGACTAATTCGATTCCCATTTTTTGCACCTTTTGAGAAGTTGATGCTGCAATGACCTGTAACTTCCAGTTGAGCGTAGAATAAACAGCAGTGAATTTTATGGTTGACTTTTCACCTGTTTCAAAGACTTTAAGTTGCCCATTTCAGAGAACTTCTTTACATTTCAAAATTGCATAAATTATTAATAACATCACTGCCAAATGGTGCAGCTTGTGAAAGGTTTGACCATTTCCACTTGCTATGACAATAACATTGAAATTCAATTTATCGATTGCGTCATGACCCCTTCCATTTACCCTGGCGTAGTACAAAGAAACCTTGACGTCTCTGTGCCATCAAGATTGACGGAGCTGCGTTGGTTTATGATAGATTGGCTGGGGGCGCACTTATAAGCTGGGCGTGACGCACCCTATGTGCGTTGGTGCGCTCGGCCACATGCAGCTCGAATTTCTTCTCAAGATCGATGCGTATGTCAGGGACAATCGAGCGTATGCTGAGGTGACTTATGCTCAGCGTGTCCCGATTTCTCGGAATTTGTACAGCGGTATTGCACGAAACATCTCTTCGTTTCAAGGTGGATTTACACATCAGTGAAATGAATGAGTTTTCGCTAGCTCAACGGCCGATTGCGTTGCTGCTTCCATTTAAGCTACACAAAAGAGCAAAGCGGAGTTGAAATTCTCTCCAAGTTTGAAGAGATATCCGGAACTTCACTAGTGACACCTGCTGAGCAAGCAAAGTTGAGGGATAGTGTTTGATCACATTTATTGAGTAGACCCACGGTTGTGTTTCCTAGGGCTCAGTAAGACATTAGGGCGATATTAGCTTAGGAAACTCGTTCATTTGGCCATCGTGTGAATCGCCCTTGAAGAGCGTTTCCGAAGTTTCGTGTCAACTGCCTCCCACTATCAGATAGCCTTTCCAACGGTCTTTGATGTTTCCAATCTGCCTGCTCTTGCTTCTCTCGCTGGCCCTTCCCATGTAGCTACTTGCTATCAGTCTACTTGCATGCATTCGTCAGTTTTTTTTTTTTTAACAAACCTCATATTCGTTGCTAGAACAATATAGGTAGCCTATAGGTAATAACTATGAACAGTATTATGCCGTCGTAAGTACGGACCAACCGAATGACCAGAAATATTATTTTTATAATAGTCCAGTGCACTGACCAGAAGCTGAAATCAACGTTTCCAAGTATCAAAAGTTGCGACCAGTGGCTGAAATAAACATTTCCTCTTAATAGCCAAGAGCGTGGGCCAGTGGCTGAAATGAACAATTCTAATTATCGTCAAGTGCGCTGGCCAGTGGCTGAAACTAACAATTCTAATTATAGTCAAGTGTGCTGGCTAGTGGCTGAAATAAACGTGTCTCATCATAGCAAAGTACGCTCGCCAGTGGCTAAGATAAATATGCCTCATTACAGTCCAGTGCGCTAGCCAGTGGCAGAAATAAACATTTCCCATTACAGTCAAGTGCTGTGGCCAATGTCAAGGTTGGTGCCCCGTGTCGCCCCAAAGGGAAACTGCTGAGAAAGACCCTATAGGGAGGAGGGAGGATCGGGGAGCAGCGGATCCAACAGGTAGTCATGACCCCATCGCTGCGCTTTACCGATCCCTATTGTCTACCTATATTGCTTGTTTATTTAGCTGCAGGAGCCACTCCAGGTTCTAAGTCTAACCCCACAAGTCGCTTGGATATCTGCCAAGCTGAGTGTCAGAGCAAACAAACCCCGCTTGCGCTAGCAAGACTAATTAGCAGGTAAAATGCGACCAGGTGTTGGCTATGGTCGAGGTGTCGGCAGAGGTCAACATGCTGGAGGAGGTGGGCGAGGGGAAGGGGGTTCGGGGGGAAGGGAGATGGGAAGGACAGCGTGGAGGGTATGCGGTGGGTAGGGTAGAGGCGACCGAGACACATGCCCTTTTTGAGAAACTGGATTTGTGTCAATACAACACTGCCGGCCTTACTTCTTGACGTCACCACTCCAGTGGCCTCTAACTATTAGCTTGCAGATTCATAGCCGTTATATTATTAAAAAATGAATGTCCACGAAAGTTTCCGTGTAAGCTGTAATAGAATAATCCAAGAACACCTCCTGCCCGTGGAGAACGATATGATCAATAAATAAATGAATAAATATTGGCCTGTACACAGAGCACGACTTTTGGCGCCACGTCACTGCACTAAGACGAGTGTTCTCCAAAACCAGCATGCATACCCGTGCACCAAAGACTGATCCCTGTGTTTGCGTGCTCGCTCGCTATGAACGCTGCAGATTTTGTACAGCAACAGTACGCCAAGGCAGTTACCTATTTCCCATCGATGCACGGAAATGCGTGCTGATTTAGTATAACACTGTTTTGATCGTACCTACTAGGTTTTCTGCCTCTGTGACGTCACGAGACCTACGGTCGTCCGTTCTTTGCCTCGTATCGAGTGCAGCTATTGCCTTAATATCTTAGCTGGATGCTGGTGATGACGTCATTACGAACATTACCATGCCTTGTTGGCCTCTTTATGGAGCGGATGCGTACCGCGAAGCCATTTTACTGGTCTCTCTTGGCGAGCAGCGGCTAAATGTATCTGATGCTTAAGCTGACATGGTAAATATGCCTGGAGACGAAAACCAAATTTCGAATTTTTTCGACAACTCGACAACAAAGGTGTAACCAAATGCTACAGTAATTCTCACTTATGTTTTATTTCTTAGTAGTATTAAGAATGAAAACCTCAGGGTGCTGTGCCCTAACTTTTTTGAACACAGCTTCAATATGCGAAATAAATTAGCTTTATATATTTATTTATTTTCTATGACGAATTTAGTGACATGTGCACCAATGTTAGCTAAATTTTGTTTATGACGAACCAGGTTCAACGCAGGAGTGTACAGTATAAGTGCCGCTATTATTTACAACAATATACCAACTGGTCGCTCATCAATCCAAAGCAAACCCCGGCATTAGCGCGCCCAATCTCCTCTGTCGTGATGTCTCTCCATGAGAAAGTTACACCTCCCATTTTTTTTTATTTGTCCTGCCAACTTTCTTCGCCGGCGCTGGCGTCAACTGACACCTGAAACGTAAACTTATTGCGTTCGATGCTGACGGTTTTTGTTCTGATCTTCCTTTTTTTCTTTTCAGAATTGTTTTCCTCAAGTCCAACGGCAACCTTTTATATTCGGATAACTTTTTTTTCTCTGTCCACTTTGCTGCCTTTTTTCACGTCTAGTGACAGCCTTTGTACTTCCTATATATTTATTTATTTTACGTTGTATCCTGCGTGGCGAGTGACAGCCTTTCTACTCACTATCTTTTTATTTTATTTTACATTCTATCCTGCGTGGCGAGTGACAGCCGTTCTATTAATTTACTATCTTTTTTTACGTTCTATTCTGCGTGGTGATCCTCCCTGCAAAATTCACAACTTTATCTTCCTATTTGTCATTTGCACCTCGTATATTCGACTGACAATTGCAGTGGTTATCTAGAGCGATTCCAGCAACAGATTTTACGATCAGTCACCTGGTTAAGTAATTGACTAGATCAAAATATACTTTCCTTCCTTTAATTCTTGCGTGGCTTTGCAAAACTTTTTATGATAATTTAAACGTTTCATGTTTTTCGCTCGTGCAGTTTAATTCTTTCTTAATAGCCGATGCTGACCTTGTTCTGCATGACATCCCGTCTGGTATGTTCTGAGGCATGTCGTCATCTCATCTGCCAGGAATACATCGCGCTTGTGTTCAATAAGCAAGTGCTATGGTTCATGCGCTTCAGAAAAAAATATAGTAATCTTCTGGAAATTCTTTTCTGTTGGAGCTGTGTAGGAAATTATCCCGACTTTCTGCTCTTTTGAGAGTGAGTTGCTTTGTTCATGGACCTCCGCATGCTCCTTTTCCATTTCAACGTCTTATCGTACGGTCTGGCCTAATCACAGGCATTTAACAAATTTAAAGTTAAACTAGACTGTGTACTACTGCTCTATGCGAGCTATTAGTTGTAGTACAAGTTACTACAAGGCGTCTGTAACACTGGAACACTAGCCTAGGGTATACGATACCTTATTGCTATCCAGAAGAGTACGACCTTGTTTGTGTTCTAGGACTAAAGAAAACCTCGGCTTTTCCAGGATTTCCTTCAACCCAAATTGTCGCTTTCCCTCGTCCGAAACCGAGCCGTGGTGTCCCTCGGTGACATCAGTTAGCGCTCAACTCGCAGCGGTGATGACGGTGCGCAGATCACGGGGCTGATCACCCGATAAGTGCCGAACGAAAGTGACGGCCAGGAATGACCCAAGATATGTGGGGTCCGCATGCAGTCCCGTACGTGTCCTGCTCAGTAACTGAAAGTGCGCAGGCCCTGATTGTATCAACCAGCGGACGGGCATTGTTACTGAGCCGTGCGCCACATGTGTATAGAAAGTGTTATGCTTGCTTGGCCTGGGAATGTCGCACTTCACTGCACCTTCCCTCCACTTTTTGTTTCGACAATCCCTCTGCTGCTCATTTCGAAAATCTATTGTCTCTCCCCCGATAGGTGATCATCCGAACGACAGCTGGTTATCCATTGTCCGCCTGGCGCCCCATGCACGCTTGGTTCATGCAGTGTCGTCCTTCTGACTCCCTTAAATGTCCAGGCTATTCTCCAGTCTTGTTGGCAGGGTCCGCAAATGCCTCCTAATGAAGGGGTAGTTTGTCAGTCATTTGACAGTTCAGTGACGGCATCAGTCAATTGTCTCGAGGACAATACGAAGTATTGTCGAGGCTTTCACTTTGGGCGCCGGGGCTGCAGATGGCACCCGCACGAACAGAGGCAGAGATTCGTGACACGATAACGAATCGGTGAACGGTCGTGCGCCTGCTTGACAGTCTCTTGTAGGAGCTCATCCTATAGATTTTTTCCTATCTGGAGGGACGACTCCGGTTGAAGGATGCGGTAGTGTCCTTTCGTGTTGGAGCTAATGCTGCGCATTTTTATTTTATGGCTGAACTGCGCTCGAACAATCTCTTGGAGCTTCAGTAAAGGAGTCTTCACTGAAATAACTACACCAGAACAGTCTTTTGGACTCTTGGTCCTCGTGGCTACACTGGACTACTCTCGCAACGATCTTTTAGTCTAGTCGGCTATTCATCTTTGAAAAAGAGCGCTCTTGATTTTCATTTCCAATATTACGTCTGTTCACAAGTTCATCTGTGTAGTAATGCCGCTGAAAGAGACCAGTAGTGACATCACAGGAGGCCAGTATACTGGCGCCTTCTGACCCAAGTCCTCCCCCCCCCCCGATCAAGCCTCATATCCCGGTGGCCCCGGACAGGCTCGATCAGTTCGGCGCTCCCACCTACCTACCATGCCCTTACATGGTGCGGTGCTCAGCGTGACCTACCATGCCTCATGACTTGCTCTTCTGCCTCGGAAGTCCTGTAAACGCTCACGTATTTCTCCAGTTTCCTTCATTAATTATCCAAGACGCAGATCTCGACGCGGCGTGCACATAGCGAGTAGGTGCAAAGCTGCGTCTTGCAAGAAACTGATGGACCTAAGCTGAGAAACGCGCCCCCGGGGCTCCTTTTGTAGAGCAGGTGCGCTGCAGAGGCAGCAGGTTTGGGTGCGCCTCAGCCTGCGAAGGTTAACCTTTTTGGAGTGTTACTCGAGTGAGTGACCTGCTGCTCTCTCGAGTGCTGGGGTCCTTCCTAGGATTCCCTATTGACAAATTTTTGGCTAACAGCTGCTCATACAAAACAGGAGCAGCGAATAATATTGGCTGTTGCTAGAAATTTTAGGTTGGCAACAGCTTACAAAAATATTACACAGAATATCGCTATAAAATCACTTCTGCTGTCGAGAGTGTCACGGCTTTTTTTAATTTATTGGCTCGGAAGCAAAATGGTTTCTCAAATTATTGCAGAGATACTTGCTCTTCTGCGGAATATGGTGCCTCTGCAGCTTGCTGACCTGCTAAGAATACAATCATTTCCTGTGATCTCATCATGCAGTAATTGTTGCTCCAGTGTAGTAGAGCGGCTTTTTCATTATTTTCGGAGCACTGTACTCAAAAAATTATTGCATTGAAATATAAGCTACCAAAAGTATTGGATTACCCACTTTGAATTGCAATCTTTCTTTCGATGACTGGCGGGTGGAGTGGAGTTCTGTAACTGCAGTTTCGCCGGCCCAAAGTGAGCGAATACTGTTGCCGGTTGCAATAGAATTTCCTCTCCTTTAGGCCGCAAAGGAAAATAACAGTAGGTAATCGAAGTGTCAGCAAGTTTAAGTGAAAAACAGCGCATTTTCTAACAGAATTGCTGCGTCGGGATCGGAAGTTGTTGAACACTCTTGAGAGCAAGGAGTCGGAGTCGGACACTCGCTTGTCCTCCCAGAAGCCAGAGTCTGTCACAATTGGTCCATTTTGCTAAAGAGTTGGGATCGCGATCTGTCGGGATCCTAGAGGTTGGTCCGAATGGTCTGAACTGAACTCGGCTTGGGACTGGCTGGATCCAGACAGAAGTCGGAGTTGGCCATAGCTTAGTTCGAACGCAATGTTTCCCGGTGGAGTGCGCCTGCAGATCCGTCATTATTCTGTTTCTTTTAGTAAAAACTTCTTTCATTAAAGTATCACTGTAACATAAACTGCTACCACTGCTCAGTAGATGGCGATGTTTCATCCATAGGGGCCCTTTGGAGACCAGTGGATTTCTTAAACTCTGTCTGAAGCAATGCTATTCCTATGAGACTCCAACGTTCTGCTGGGTCCTTATGACATGAATATCGGGCATGCGAAGGATGGTGTTTCTTGTATATTGAAGTATCATCTCGGTGAAGTGGCTCTTGCTCCCTGAAGTGCAGTGTAAGTCGTATACCGGTGCAGTATATGGCTGCGCGTAGCTGAAGTTCCCAACGGAATATGCTAGGTGACCATTGGGGGTTGCGAAATCTTGGATTATGCAGTTAATTACAAATTAAATTAAAATAAATTGTTTATTCTTCATCATATGAGCTATGTTGTGATGTTATGTTTTCAAAATGTGTTGAAAGTTTTCTTTGGATGCCAGGAATACAAAAGGTTTGGAACCAGTGGTAAGTGTTATGAAACTTAGAACTCATTTAATGTAGTATATCAATCTAAAACGATCAAGTTTATACTACTGCGCTTCTCTGTATGGAGAACGCATTCTGAACGAAGTGCAATTCATTACGATTGCGCTAAAAAACATTGAGAATAATTCTGTCAACTTTTCAAAGGCAAATTGTGTATCATGGACCCACCGAGCTCATATCTCCGCTTGCTCTACGGTAATAATAATAATAATCTTCTTTATGATATCATTAAGGTAGGCATTCACTGCAGCCGTAATTATTAGCTATGTTACGTGGAACTTTATCCTCTCTCTTTCTCTGCACCAGAAGCGCTTGGCTTCTGTACGATAAAGACAGCACAGGCTGCTGCGGCTGTGACGGCCGCAACAATGGCCGATTGTTTCCGACTGTATGAGATCAGAAAAAGTAACTTTCAATTAAGGAGCCCCTGCTGGGCCGTTGCTTCGAAGAGATCCAGTCAATTATCGACGCACGCCTATTATTTTGAGCTGGGCTTGCCTCTCAGAACTTGCAGGTACCTATATATATACGTAGTGCTGCAGATGCCGCTCTTGCACGGGGAGCAATATCCGCATCTTGTTCAGACGGCGCTCTTTCGCTATTGCTGACAGGGTTCTTTGCATATTATCTAGGCTGCCCTGTTCCGGGACCATTGGGTTGCTCCTCCTATAAAAGTAATGCTATAGGAAAAAAACCCTTTGCAGCGAAAGAACCCAGCCCGAATAAGTTAATGCAGGGTTAAACTAAGCAGTGAGGAGACAGTATCTATGGTCCCTCATTCGGTGTACGTATCAGTGGACAGAAAAAAAACTGTGGAACGTGTACATAGAAACACTTATAACACGAGACTACTTAGCCCATTCAAGTGAATTAAAGTTTTAAAAAATCTGTGTCCAGAAGCTTTGTTTCGTAGCTATTATTAGCATCTCTGCTAGCCTATATATTTATTAACGACGATCATCGTTATAACAAGCCGTTCAGGAAAATGTTCATTGACTTTTAAAATGGCCACTTAATCTTGATCAGCGTTGAGAAACAGGTTATAACTGCCGCCACCAGCACCTTGGTGATCGTTTAGAGTTCTTGCGTAAAGCAAGAAAAAAAGAGTAAAAATTTTTTTCAAGACTTGTGGTAGGTAGGTAGCCATGTGCGGTATTCGAGAAGACTTAAACCAGCATCGAAAATATATCTATTAAATACTTTCGATTAATGAAATTAGGATATCGGGTGCTGTTTGCTATACCTACTATCTTCAACCAACATCCTGCTGGAGGAGCTAAATCCAGGAACTTTTCAGCTCCTCTTCGCATAGTTCCACCGCTCCCTTACAAACTGTGGCTTTCTTTGATCTATCGATAGGAGCGTAAAGCTCTCATACCGCGATCCATACATGGCCCTGCCGCACTTGTGTTCCGCCCCGCGCTTACCTTGCGATAATTTGTGCACATTCTTGCGACGTTAATGGCTGGTATTGCTGCTCTCTTTGTTATATATGTGAGCTGTGCACGATGCTCCTGGAATCTTGTGCGATTGTTTCTCTGTAAATGTCGATGCTCCACAGTAAACAAAAGCGATCTGTTATTTCGACTCACTGCAGCGTACATGAAGATGGTTTTGTGATTATAGATTCCTGCAACACAAGTAAGCTTTCTCTTCTTTGCGGAGTTGAAAGTCCGATCACTAGCGTATGCGTTGCTCCCATTTTCTTTTCTTATATTTACTGGTTTGTATAGCTGATGCAACTGTACGTCTATAATAACAATTATAATAAAAGTTACTCAATCAGCCAGTTAATTTATCAAATAGACCTTATTTTGACCCGAAAAAGCATTATGATAGCACAAAATTCTCTATCTTTTTTCCATCGTCTTGGACGTACCTTATTAGGTATGTCTATGCTAGTTTGAGCTGTTGGTGCTAACACAGGAACGGTCCTCCAACACATATACCTAGCGTTGTACTAGCTCGCTGTGTCTATAATTTCAGAGCACAGTTCCCTTGGGCTACAACTAAATTTACTCATCAATAATAATAATAATAATAATAATAATAATAATAACGATAACCTTGGAAAGTACAGGTTGATGTGACACCTCAATGCCATGCCAGTGGCACTACCCCGAAGCTGCCGAAGCTTTATCATTGCTTGATGCATCGGTCCATCATTGGTCCATCTCACGATAATACGGCCGCTCATTACTACATTACTACCTAATGCGTCCACTGATTGCGTGCGGTTGCGTACACAGTGAAGAGTTAGTAAATTGCCACACGGTAGTCTCTTGCCTTATACGCTTATACTGTACGTACTTCGAAACGTTCGAATACTTCGTCGTGTCCCGGTAAACACTAGCGTGTGCATATCGCAAAGTTTGCTAAAATGTTTGCGGTAATGCCAGTTGACTGAGCAGGTTCCGTCATAGTAAACTTTTGGATATGTTTAAATTTGGAGTAGAGAACAAATCGGAAATCTGGGCAATATTCTTTTTTTTTTCTTTTTTAATGAGGAGACACATTCAGCCACGCATTTGGACGCTAATGTGTGTATGTATAGGGTGAAGTACTAATACTATCGTGTGAATCCAACTTAAGCCCTGCTGTTGTTTACGTACTTACGGTCACTGCACTGGAAGGCGTGCTTGTTTTCTACCTAACTGAGCGTGCGTTAGATGCCTTTTACGTCGCAGTGCGTTTGGCGTTAGAAGGAAATTCACTTCAATAATTTCTCGATTTCTTCCCCATTCACACAGTAATCCCGAGAATCTTTATTACAGGTTGCCTATACATTTATCTCCACTGCCTTATGATTTCTTTTGTTGTGGTCTGCACGGAGAGCTAAAAAAAAACCTTCCCGAAAAATCAAACTTTTTGCCAGTTATGCATTAAGAACATTTTGTGGAGGTTTTAACATTTCTCTGATGAGTACTGGTAAGTTACCATGCTGCAGGTTATGCCGATATGTAAATGACAATAGTACGTTTGAACAAAAACTCTTTTCCCGCTAATTATTCAAAATTACCTGAGCGACAGGATATCAAGGCTATAGAATTGACACTTTAGGCTCCCAACTCCGACTCCTGATGCAGCTCCAGAGGGACAAGCAAAGATCCAATGGCGTACTACACAAGCCGGACGTCTTGTGCGGCACTGTTCCTCCTCCTTTGTACTGATAATATAAGACATTGGAGCAGCTCGAAGTAGCTGCCGCCTGACCTTATTTGGTCAATGAAGCATTCCTGCGACTTGTGTTATCCTAGGGACGCCGCCATGACTTGCGAACCTGCGACCCCTGACGCTCCTACCAGCGTACCAATTCACTCCTTATAAGGTAGCTGCCGTGATAACGTCGCTTGCAGGGACCATCTCTTCTACTCTGGGAAGTCATGAGTGTTCTGCTTATGTGCTATGAACCTGTCAACTTCATTTCGATGTGAGTGATGTAGTGCTTTTGTAGATGCTGTATTTGTTCGCAACCCGAGGGCAGCATGGTCACTAGTATTGGTAATGCCACCGGGTACGAAACGTAATGAGGTAGAAATTCGTCCAACTGTATCTTCATCAATTCTGTTCGGTGATTTCAAATGTGGCTTCCCTTATGGTGTAGCGCGTCCCATTTTATAGTAATCACGTACCTACTGTACCTTCCATTTCACCAGAGCTGTGCTGCCGACCACCCGCTAGCGTCGTTTATAAACGTTCCATATCATACCATTCCTCTAATATCAATTACGAATATTAAAAAAAAATAATACCGTGCTGGCAAACTTTCAGTTGCTGGTCTAAAGTAAGTGTCCTCCAGTGAATTAGTAACAATTCTTAAAGTCAAAGTGAAAAGATTTTTTCATTATTTATTTGCGGTCCAGTGTAATAATATTTATGTTTCTCGGCTGCTACAGTACCTGATAACCGCTGCATAGTTTTGCGCTAGCCTATAAGTAAGGCGCTTGTCTTGGCATGAAAATTAGCCGATCTCGAATGCAGAAGGCGGTTATTAATTGAATTTTATGTTATTCGTGGCATCGCTTCGTAGCGCTAATAGCTGGCACAAGTAAAGTGTGTTTCTGTTTTTATGTTCCTTCTTATTATCATCCTTATGGCGTAGGCGACGTACCTCTTCCGACACTGCTAGTAGTTTGATTTCTGTTGACGTCAACGATCTTGTTGCTTGGTTTTCCCCGAGGTGCTGATGCCACCACCCGAAATACCTGTCCGCTCCCATGACATTCACGGCAGATAGCTACACAAAGTTGCGTCTACTGCCCTCAAGATGATCAGTGGATGAGACAGCTCGTCTCTCAAATGATGAGTTCGATGCCGTGCAGCGATAAGGGCACGCCGCTCTGCCCACCTCGTCCCTACCTGGCCGATATCTCGCCCTGCTGACGCACGCTGCCCTTCCGTCTTCCCCCCAGCACATCTGCCGCTCGATCTCTGGGGGTCGTGTGCGACTCGTGTTGATTCTGGAAAACGAACGACAGGACATGAGGACGAAACGGACCAACGAGGTGTGTTTTGAGGCCTATCTGATGGGCGGTAATGTCGCCCTCTTTGCCATTATCGGCGACTGCGGCCGCGTTATCGTCTCCGACTGCCCTGCGGGACACTGTCGCCATTCTCGGGTTGTTTTTTGCACTTTGTGCAACCCGGTTATTTCAGTCGCCTCGACTTGTCCTGTTTGTTTCTGCTCGAATTCTTCACTCTTTGGCTGCATTTTGCACCTCGTACAGCTCTGGTATTTCAATCACTTGTATTTCTTCTGTTGGTTTCTCCACTTCCTCGCGGCCATTTTTAGGCTGCTCTTTGCACTTCTTACAGCCCGGTTATTGGTTTCCTATTTATTTCTGAATTCCCTGTTGCTTGGCTCAGTGAATCGTTAGCACATAGTATGCATCACTCTATTTCCTATTCTGTATTTCACGCTAGGTATTCTTTATGTTTCCATTATTTCTACAGCAGAAGTTATCGATCTGTTCCCAGTCGAAATTTGTATTAGCCGTAAGTGCACTTTTATTATTGTGAGATTAACTCTCCTGCGAGTTATTACAGCAGCTGTCCCGTAAGCGGAAGCGTGGCTGCATTGGGAACAGTGTGTTTGCCGCATGTCTTTGTGTTCGCATCTGTCAGTCATAGGGAGATCCCTGTATTCGTGTCACGAATTGCTCATTGCGTGAGTGCTATACTTAAACTTGCCTGGAATTAATGAGATTTAACATATTTTCTCTAGCAATAACTATATTATATTGAAAACATATGGAGGTTCAGTTATGCAGGCGCGTGTTTGTTTTAATGTAATTATTTCTGTAATAAGAGCAGTGTTGACTGGTTTAAACCAAATGGTTTAATCCAAGCAAAAAACCATGGTTTAAACCAACCAAAAAACATTGTTTATTTTTGTGGGGGTTTTTAATGAACTTTTTATATTTTTATTCATAAACATTCTAAAATGAGTAGTTTTACTTCTAGAAAGTATCAAATTTTAGTCACACAACTGAGAGGATAAGTTAATGTGTTTCTATTTAGGAATCCCTTTGACTGTTGTTATAGGACAGTTAGGGTCAACTATTGCTTATGTTTATTGAACACCTATAACTTATTGGATTTTGAGTTTTTTCATTTCATAGATGCATGGCTAATTATATTCTGGTAAGCTAGAGGCTAATGAAGATTAGAAGTAGTAGTTATAGTTGCCATTAAATAACTAGTGAGCTCATGAGAAAGATGTAGGCATACAGCTATTTCACTTTCTTCAGTTCATTACTCTGCTTTTAATTAGCTAGTATCTAGCTATTTGTATCGAGATGTATTATTATTTTGAAGTGTTTCTAAGTTTTTCAAAGGATTTTATATTGCAATTTTAAATCATAGCATCTCTGCAGTTTACATGTTAAATGTAGCCATAGTAAATACAGGTTTTCAGCTAACTGCTTTTTCGTAGCCCCTTTATCTGAAAATCATTTTTCTACAAAAGGAAGTTGAAATGAAGTGACTATGATTGTTGATAATTAGCTATAGCTAGATGTGTGTACACAGCAGAAAGTCCTTTAGATGTTGGATAAAATTCCTAGAACTCGGGATAAACAACAAAATATTAAAGAAAAAAAAAAAACAAATGAACAAAAAAAATTATTTTGTTTTTACAAAAAAAAACACAGTTTTTGGTTTAAACAAAAAAAAAACATGGTTTTTGCCCACCCTGAATAAGGGATTCAGTATGATAATTCTAATGTATAGCTATGAATTTAAGCCAGCTCTTGCTTGCTTCCATAAGTTAATTATTTCATTGTAAAAATTTTACTGTATATCTAATTATTTGGTTTTTCAACTGACCCTTTCTCTGTGTATATTACATCGCTAATAAGTACCGTAATCCTGTTACTTTATTCCTGTTGGAACGCTGTAAAGTACGTAGCTATTGTAAGCGCATGATTGTATCTTTCTCTTGTTCTCTTTTCTATGTGCAACATTCACTTTCGCACGGCGGGCCTGTCACCGTTTCCGTCTGGTCACGGTCGGCGACAAGATCTTTGGACCGCGGGCCATACAGCGTCATGCTCGGCTACGGCTCCAGTTCTGCTGACCGTTCATATCGCACTTTATATCCAAGTTCTTTCCGGAAACCTCTGGGAATGTGCGCCGGTGGTATTCCAGTAATAGGGCTTATACATACAACATCGCTTCTCTCTAATCAAGTGTCATGCAACGTTCCTTCAGAACGTCTAAAAAACTTTTTTGAAATATTCGCCAATAATGTCTCAGCAATAGGATAGGTATAAATTTTCATACATAGAATATCGCTCTACAGGAATTATAAAGCATTATTCTTGTAATGCCTATAAAATTTTTGGAATGTTTGCCAGTGATTGGTGTAAATAAGCGGCTTCTTTTTATGTATATAAAAAGGAATTGAATTTACCTTCTTGTCAAAAATGTAGACGTCGCGATGGAACTGTTGTAGTAGAGGCTGGATTCATAAAGCACTGCTGTGTTGTTTTGTGAGCTAGACATGGTTTGTTTGTCAGGTTGAAAACTTGAGGCTAACCATTGACTCTCATTCTCATAAAGCTCTCAATTTCCGTCTTCTCCTATATTTTATTTCCTTCGTGTTATTAGTGACCTTCTGAGGCACTTATTTGACTAAACCGAACATCCTTACCTTCACCTAACACATGCTCTGGGGCAGGCCGCATTTTATATATCGTGACCACATATTATACCGGGACTACATATTATACCGAGACCACATACCTACTATGCCGGGACCGCATACTTCACAGGGACCACATTCCAGAGCCTACGTGTCAGTAGCAGCGCGGCCGTCCCAAGCATGCAGCCGGTCAGAGGTCGCGGCTTAGGGACAGTCTGCCAATAGCTGCTATTTGAGCATCAATGGCCGACAATGAGCACCATTTGTTTGGACAGCAACTCTTGTGTTGAGACGTCCACAATCCTAACCAGCTCGGCCCCCTGCTGCTGCTCAGCTCCTCAGCGGCCTTCGTTTGTTTAGCTGGACGTCAAGCGAGTCTTCCGGTCTGCTGGTGTGTGTGTGTGGGCCTGAAAGTATTTGTAATAAAAAGTACGAAAATAAGAAGCTGGAAAAATAAGCCTGACAGAATTTTCTTCCTCCAAAGACGCTAAAATGCGAATGAGCTTTTGTACGGCCAAAAATCATGCTACAAAAATGAAAATGTTCGTATCTATTGTTACTGTGCTCATGTCAACGATGCAACTTTCTTGAGTGTTGAACTCCAACCCAATACTGCTTAGTATCTCTCTATAGATCCCTGTGATGCGTACCTAATATAGCGTTATTACTATAGGATTAACCACCTGAGGGTTAGAGTGCCTCGATTCAATGCAGTCGAAATCTGAACAATGCTAATCTTGAGTCGAATTTTAAACAATGCTAATCTTATCAGAAACCAATTTTTTTTCACTCTTTGTTATTCTATTTTTTCACTGCCCTACCTCGCCGAAGGCCGCTTCTCCAATGGGAATTCAATAGGAGAAATATTCCTTGTAGAAAAACAGCACAGCCTCAGTAAATTAAGGTTAACACTGTGCAGAGCAAGTAAAGGCTAGTCCAAATTAACGAATTTCCGTTACGATGAAATACCAAGTAAAGCTGACGTACAAGACGTAAAAATACGCGCCCCCTTCAGTACCCCGAGCAGCTTTAGGAATTTAATGGCCTCTTCTTATAATATGGTCTCCATGTTTTATCTCTTGTTTTCTATCAGAAACATACAAAACCACTGCAGTAAATAACACAGGATATGCTTCTCATGCTGTACTATTACTACAGGACAGTGATTTCAGCAACGAAATTAACCTATGAAATTTAGTTTTTATTTTGCACGTCGTTCCATTCATACAAACAGTAAAGCTGCAACTTTGAATATTCATCCACCTGCTTATGCCATGCAAGCACAGTTACCGTTGTCGGATGGATTAAGTTCGACTCCGACTCTTGGGTCAAGTCAGTGCCGACTCCGATTCCAACTCTGTAACTTGGGATGTTTGCCCTTCCATCGTGGTATAGAACACACGACAATTTTAGCACCACTGGAAAATTCTTTACACCTTCATGCAGATTTCGCCTGCTTTTGCCAGTCACACATACTCAGCTGCGCTTATCAGGAAACCCGTCAGTCCCTCATGCTGTACTACAGCACGCCGTAATCTGATCAGCATCATCAGCACGCCCCCCATTACACGAGTCCCGCTGACCACAGGCTACGCGCATAATTAATTGGAGAGCAAGTCCCTGTTCCAAACTCCAGCCCAACGCCACCAATTTGCTCTCATTAGTCGGCCCTGTTTGCAGGCGGCGGCAGGCGGCTTATCAACAACCTGCCGACTTCTCCTGCGCAATTTTTGCCTTTGGTAATGAGCGGCGAATTGCGAGGCAACTTCGTTCTGCATAATGACGAGACAATTATGGCTGGCTGATCTTATCTCGCTGAGATGCTTCCAAATATCGCTGCGTGAACGCCGCGGAATTTCTGCGATTCCAGGTCGTTCTGGAAGCGTTTCCGCCTTTAATGGAAGTCCTGACGCGCTCAGATTGAAATTCTTAGTAGCATTTCTTTTATTGGAATTAAATTATTTAAATGTAAACGAAAGCATTGACGCATAAGGATTAGTGATGCTCATTTATGTTACTTTGAATTTTTACTTATTTCTTTGAACGTTTCTCCCTCCAACAGAAGTTCTAACGCTCTTGGATTGAAATTCATAGTGATATCTCAGCGATTTCAATGAAATTATACAAAGGTTACTGATAGCCTTAAGGATGGTGCCGGTATTGGAATTGCACATATGCGTAGTTGAGAATCTTTGCAATTCTTGTTCCTTGTACAAATGCTATAGCCTTCAGTGGAAGCTCTGACGCCCTTGGTAGCATTTCTACAATTTGGGTTCAGATCAGTAGGCTTTACCGGCAGCTTCCTGGCACGTGCGGCTTCGAAATAAACCCTTTCGTAGCTGAGAATTTGGGAGCCCAGTTCTTCCTGTAATTGTTTTGGCCGCTAGTAGAAGTTCTGGAGCTCGATAGTGACGGAACCTTTGCTGCACTGAACAATTTCAGAGTATCCAATTAATTAGCACCCACGTGGATCGTAGGATGGACCATAGGGTTAGGAGAGTCGCACCTCTGAAAGAGAATTCTATTTGGGCATCATATAGATAACCTGTTGGCCTTGTCGGCTCTCAAGGCGTCTTTCCTTCTTGGTGTGTTTTTTCTTGTTTTCGCAATTATCATTGACTGTCTTGGGTCTTTTCTCTCTCTTTTTCTGGTAATTGTCATTCTCATAGTTTTCATAGATTTCTCGCTAAGCCTCGCCTTACGGCAATTCCCTCCCATTTTCCTCGCTTGAGGCACTTTCTGATGACGTAAGAATCTTTAATTAGCTTATAATACAATTGAATCGATGTATAATCAGGCCTAATTGTATTTGCATGCATTGCACCATTGCCTCATACTAAGCACGTGATCCTCACCACAAATTATCTTGTTTCCTTACAGGTAAGACCCGCTGCCGACCGACTCGGGGGAATACAGTACTTGTTCCTCTAGCTGTTGGTCATTGTAACTACGTATCTATCGATCATAGAACTTCGTTCCTGTCCACGTCTCATTCGTAAGTACATCTACCTACTGGGCGCGGCAGTAAACTATATAGGGTAAATTAACAATAGCAGTATATCCATTGAATCATTTGGCTCTAGTGTGATGCTATGCTTTTTTCACCGTTTCATTAATATTGTACTTCTTACCTCGCTATTGCTATGGTTCTTTGCTAATTTTTTAGCGAAAACTGTTAAAAAAAATTAAGTACTCTGTGAATGGTAAGTTTGTATGTTTTGGTGCCGTATGACCTCTGCGATGTGTTGATTTTTATGATTTTTTCGATGCACTACAAATTTTTTGTATAGTGTTCGACTTGACTCTTATTACGGTAAGTTTTTCATATTTTCATTACATCTTTTGAGTATCATGTGCTGCTGCGACTTTTTTGTTAATATTCCTCAAAACTGTTGCAAGTCTATTACTTGCTTGTTATTGTTACTTGTGGTCCTCGTGATGTTGGTTGCGGCGGCACATATTGGTACTTTTTATTGATATTTTCGACACGGTTTCTCGGTTTGGGAAGAAGCTTGTGCCGTACCTACAACTAGGAAGAAAGCGGGCCGGAGCCAACGCTCGGGGCTTATTACGTCGTCCTGAAAGTTGCTGGCGTCGTGTGGAGTCATTTTCTATCACCGACTCCATGCAAAGCAAGTTCTTCCCGACCGATTCTGGCGGGAACTCTGCCTTTGTTTAGCGAGAAAGTGACGCGTGCTGGGGTGCGATATGGTGCCAGATATACGAAGCTCTGCTAGTCGTGCTTCAATTTTAACCATGCTGGGTTATTTTCCTACCCGAGGATAACGGTGCCCGCACTTATTGTCGAAACTACCGCTTAGAATCAGTTTCATTAGCAATTCTGGAAATGTACTTAAATTAACATGCAATAATTTAGTTTTTTGGAATTACCTGGAATATGAATTTGGAGGATGGTTTTAGGAAGGACTTGAGCGAGCCCAAGGTTAGTCCCTATGCTCGAAGTAACTCCTAACTACCATACATCGTGATGCAACTCAGCAACAGGATCAGCTGTTACCTGCCCTACGATAACATAAAATATGTCGTAGAATGTTCAAAATAGTTTTAAAAATTGCCCTGATATTTCTCGTGGTTTGTTTTCTGTATTTTTAGAAGCTAAGGTCACCAAAGCAGCTTCTGGGACGGCAAAAAATTTTGTTGGGACCGGGTAAGCTTCGGCGTTAAGTGCTGTTGCAAGGGTATATCTTCATATACTATAGATTCGAAGAAAATTCAACTACTAGTCATAAATAATAATTAATTTATACATAAATTCAACCTTACAATTTCTTCGATATTTTTCAGTTGGCCAACAACTTCACCGATAGAACTGCCTCTGATTTTGATAGTCATTGACTCATTGATGCTGATGTTTCATTTTATTCGTATATACCACATTGTTACAAAGGTTCCTTGTCCGCAGGATACATTGGAGCAAAATTCCCTTATGGCGAAATCACCCAGCACGTATGAATAGGGTTGGATATGCTTTCTATACAACGAGAGAGTTAAAACAAGTCCTGTGTGGTTGTTTTTGAAGGGAAATCCTTCTTTGTTTAGCGAGAAAGTGACGAATCCCTCAGTGCGATATGGCACGAGGGCAGGGGTACCAGAACGAAACTGCTTCTCGAAGTGTGCTCGTTCCACCATCGAGAAATTCGTTCCAGGACCTGCAACAAGTTCGCGCGCTACGCAATCCTGCGCTCTGTCTACGCGTCTCCTTTTATGATTTAGTGAAAGCTTTTTGTGCAGCAGCACTTGAAGGTCGAGCTTGTTATCTCGAGTGGTATGGCAAATAGCGCTACCCCTCTTAAGGAACCCGCTATTATGTGTCCCATACTGTTGTTGACTTGTGCTATTGAGTAAGCTAGGGGCCTTTTCTTTCCTTGCGTCGACGACTACCTTCTCTTTTTAAATGGTAATGGCGGTCTGGTTCTCGCGCTCATGGCTGTCTTCTGAGAGGAATATTCGGCGAGCTGGTAGCTGAAAAGCGATTTATTTACAAACAAATTGCTGGAGCTTTGTGCTCTTTGCAAGTACGCAGCTGCTGTAGAGCTTGTAGTTGTGTATGGCAACCCAGGCCACCCTTTGTGTCCAGCAGCTCAAATTACTCTCAGACTACTGCAGTAGACGTTTTAGGAAACTCTAATATATGACCGAGTCTGGAGCTGCTCCAAATGTTCAAGATGGCCCATGCAGCCTAGCTTACTGGAAATTACAATTCTTGTTCCGCTTGTTAATTGTAAATCTATTCGTTGAATTGTAATAAAAGTAGTGCATGTTTTATCTCTAATTATTTATATAGTATACCATTGACCTATATTAAAGTAATGCGTTGTTTGTGCGATCTGGAAAAGCTTTAGCCTTTGTACAGTGAGAGTTCGCTTACTTTTCGTATACACGCACCAGATCTTTATAATAGTGTAGAACTCCACCAGCAGATTCCTAAAACATAGACAACTCTTGCAATTTCCCGAAACTGGAAAAATCCTGAAGCGTAGTCTGCATACAGCACCATCTGTGGTGCATTGTAGTGATGGCCGGCGGTGCAGTCAACAGGGTGATGCAGTAAAATTCAACTGGTAACGTATTCAACAGTATAACCTCACGATTTATTAATGTGTTAAAAAAGAAAATGTCTGGCCAAATAATTTTTCTTAAGAACGCAATAGGTTCAGAAGTTCGCTCACGAGTTCAACGTAGCTAAACTTTCCACTGTCGAGTATGCCCACTCACATACCTACATATAGGAGGCCACGCCTAACGAAGCTACATGAATACACTCAGCCTATACGCCTGCAGACATGATTGGCACTGAGCAACTCATTCTCACACGTAATTAGAGATAACAGAAAAAAGAGATAGAACAATTTCCTGCTGAGAATTTGTCTGAGATTCGAGCTAACCTCCTTAATTACTGTGTGATTATAAAACACTTTTCATCCTCGTGTTGGGGAAACAAATATACAGTAGAACTTGTGAGTTTTGACTCTGAGGTAGGGACTCATACTTGAACTATCTATGAGAAGAAAACACGGACCTTAACTAAACCAACATAAATAACGGACTAAAGCATAACTAGAAGATATTAGGAGATATTAAACTCTTGAGCTGAACCTTACAAACGAGAACGTGTTTGATATCTACAGCTTCATGATATAAATGAGTGAACTCTCCTGTTTGTGTTGAGAACATTGTTGACCCCAGTGTCCGAAAACACTGTCTCTTAAATTGTCTTCATGTGTAATTTCTTCAACCATATTTTCATGTTTTGGAATGATGAAGTTCCTATTGGTTTTAATTTTTAAGCCATGCAGTATTATAATCACTTCACGCTGTAGCTATTTAAGAAACTTTGTATTCATTGCCATTTTGAGATGTATACTTGGCTGCCTCGGATGCTTTACGTTACCATTCTAAGGAACGAAATTTTTGCCAATTATCTCGACGGCGCCGTAGGACTCTGAGGGAGAGGCTTCTGCAGCCAGTCCCCGAGGCAGCCATGCAGCCTCTTCGGTGCGTCAATCAACCAAAACCAAAAATTCGCCGCTCGAGGTGCAATGACTTGCACCAGGGGCCGATGAAGCTTCCATTTTGGCGAATCAAAAAGTAGCCATGACTGTCCTA
>LQNS02276883.1:36704721-36730165 GCA_001587735.2 Parhyale hawaiensis | reverse complement strand
TCTACGGTTCCATTAAATAGCCATTAGCTGTCCATTGGCGAACAGTATGAGCAGCTCACTACAATGCCGCCATCAGTGACACAATAGAAGACTATTCCATTACCGCGTCTTTACGTATTAGGCAACAACGCCGGGACCTGCGAGTACAATGGACACATCCAGTGACTTTAGAGTTGACTGCTGCGATCTCCTGCAGTTGTGGCAACGACTTCCGATCCTGCTGCTGTCCGTACAGGCAGGACAATGGTGGTCACGTCCTTTAGTGTCGTCCGATGGGCTTTGTGCCTCGAGCTCCTACAGAAACGCCATGCTGTGTTACATGCTTTACTGAACTCGATATGGACACTCACTGGGGCTGTTGAATACGCCTATTTGTAGCTACGCAGCTTGTGTATGTTTGTCCCTGATGGATGCGCCGCCTATTTGTTTGTAGCTATAGCGAGGCAGTTTGTGGCATACCGTACCAGGCTCGTTGGTCCCTGATGGATGCACTCGTTTGTTGCTTTGATTTATAGGGTAGCTTTGAGATGCTCACAAGGGATAGTATTTCGATATTCTTTTGTAAAAATATGCATAATTTTATGATGATATTTAGCACAGGTGTGGTCGTTACGTGCCTCTGGGGAATTTTAATTTAGTGCGCGTTTCTTTAGATCGGATTTATTTCAGCTCTAACGAAGAGCATGCCGGGAAGAACGTAGCTCCGGTGCATATGGACAGGCAGCCACGAGATCTTTACCAAGAACTTATTAGAGTAGAACAAACGGTAGGTAACAGTTGGTCGCGTCCCGCTGTAGTGAAGCGACAGCGGTGATGGATAGGCGACGGTGGGTTACGCGTGTGTCCGCACTTCTTTCTTGGGGGACAGTGTTTCTTCCTGGCCGACTGCTCTGGGCACTACTGACTTGTAGTACGGTGTTGTGCAACGAAATAAAACTTTACTCAAAGATTCCTATCTTTGGGCAGCAGCACCACCAGGGGGGGGGGGTGACCTCGTTGGTTACCCTTACCTTAGCTAGGTCTTCAGGACGTTTTTCCTTCGTGCCCGCTTTGCTCCCTCTCTCTCTTATATACTTTTGTACTCTACTGTTACGGTTTGGTCTATCGCGAATCTTCTTAGTTGAATTGCTTCTCCCATGCGCGTTAATTCTACGGAGGAATATCCTCGTGTATTGATTCCATGTTTCCACTCACACAGTCAAACATACTATACATCTCTTTTTTTCTTCTGGTTTGTTACCTCTATTGTAGAGGCTGATGCTTAAATGCTCCGATATAATTATCGTAGCTGCAGCTGGGAAGTTTTACGTCATCAGTGAGCGATGGTGTCCCCACAAGACGGACATGGCAGCTTCTGCCCCAAGACAAAGAGAGATGGAGGGCGCCACGGTGGTGTTGGTTTTGGCTGCTCATTTATTAGCTAAGGACGGGAACACAAGCACGGGGCTTGGCGGAGGTGTCCGTCGTGATAATCTGACAGTTCTGTAGAGAGGTGCCTGGTTCTGGTTCATGGTAGCTCAAACATGGGTTGCCTTCATGGTAGCTCGTAAAAGCTCGTGCATGGTGCTGTCTTCAAGATAGCGTATATGCATGGCACTCCCTTCACGGTAGCTAATGTATGGTCTCTTGTTTATGATACCTCCTTGATCGTTCAGGTACTTACAGTGGTGTTTTATCACTTGGTACTTTTGCTGCGTTAGTACACGTGTGGTACCAAGGCTCATACATGGTACTCTTTTTGCATACTGTACACGCTAAATATTGTTTCCTAACACTGCTGTCTAAAATTATAAGTTTATGCGCGTTTAATCGCTACGATAAGCAATTTTATGCATAGGCCTAACTGTGACTAAGAAGTTCAATTGTTATAACTGTCGGCTCCATGCATACCAGTAATAACATTAACTTATTTGATGTACCTTTAGTTATGCTAATGACACACTTTTGCAGTTAGGTTGACCCATCCTATGTTATGAGAACAGCTCCTTTTTTCGCAGGAGGCTCAGTGATTGTTTTACATATTAGCTAAGTCTTCTTAATGTCTGTCTTTTGTGCCCACTTTTTTTCTGTTTCCATGCTCTTACTGGTGATTCTTTGCACTGTTCTTCTTCGTCGTCTTTCCCGACTTGCTGTTCTCATGTGCGTTGATCCAATGAGGAAACACTCTGGTGCATTGGTTCTGCATTTCTATCGACATACTGTAAGTCCCTTGCTCTTCCTTCTGTGGCATCATCCCCGTGGGGAAACTGAGTCTTGAACCACTGACTATAACTAACGCACGTTAACGTGTTATCATACACGGAGTCATAGCTGCAGCGTGCACTTGACGTGCTTGTGGTCAGCACGCAACACAGGTTGAAGTGCTTTGTATACACAGAAAAGTTGGGCGCTCCTAGGAGTTTTACTACCTGTAGTTCTGACTGTGATGTGCACGTCTGTGTTCCTGTGGTCGCTAGATAACCCTGACTAATTTCTGTGCACAAATTTAACTGCTTAGACACAAAGATTGTTATCGTTTTTAGGGTAAGAGCCACAAGATGTGGCCATTTGGTAACACTAACTAATCTGCTTTGTAGAAATTCAACTGCCCCGGTGCCAAGATTGTTATCGATCAGGGAAACAGTCCCAAGATGTGGTCGGTCGGCTGTGCGGTTGAATGCCCAACTGTCCAAATCTGTAGCGGAGATAAGCCTGTGTTTAACATAAGGCGCTCAGGAGAGCACAAGTGCTGGAATGTTGTGGTCCGGCCGATGGTCTCAGAGATCCCGAAGAGATTGATGATGCCAGCGAAGTTGATCGTTAAGTGTGCGGAATGGCTCGGGATGGAGGCATCTGTTCGGTATTGCACCTCCATATTTGGGGTAGTGGTGTCCAACCTGT
The DNA here is from genome assembly GCA_001587735.2 of Parhyale hawaiensis. Classification (NCBI taxonomy): domain Eukaryota; kingdom Metazoa; phylum Arthropoda; class Malacostraca; order Amphipoda; family Hyalidae; genus Parhyale; species Parhyale hawaiensis. Next base: position 36,727,285 of record LQNS02276883.1, on the reverse strand, counting down.
TGGGTATGGTCTTCCAGGTAGTAGGTATGGCGCAGTGGTACTGGGTTGTTCCTCAGTATGGGAAGCAGCTAGTGGTGTCCAGCCTATTGGGTATGATCTTCCAGGTAGTATGGTGCACTGGTACTGGGTTGTTCCTCCATATGGGAGGCAGTGGTGTCCAATCTGTTGGGTGTGGTCTTCCAGGTAGTAATAATTCTGGTAGCTACCTACTTGGGTTCCTGAGTGAAACACGATAACGGTTTGAGACATTCAAGAGGAACGTTCGATAACTCGCATCCATTTTAGGAGTAGTGGTTCCCAAATTTCAGGGTGGTGCACTGGGGTTGTTCTTGCGGTAGTACCTATTCTGCAAAACGGCGCCTCCCTAGTGGTACTAATATTTTTAAAATTGCTTGTTTGGAGTGTGGAATTTGTCGCCGGAAAGTGATTACCAAAGGAAGGCTGAAAAGAAACAGATAAAAACTTCAACCTGGTTCTTCTCCTTGTCACGAGTGCGTGGTATTTTCATTAGTAATCATTACTACCATTGTTTTCTTTTATTAATTTTTGTGAGAGACCGATTCCTACTAATAAAAAGATGCTGATTTCAGGTTTACTGCCTGGCTTCAGCAAGCCCGTCGGGCTTTCAAGATACTCGCTGTGAACATTTGTTAGATTAACACTTTCTAGAATGTCACGAAATTGTTCCGTCCAGTGGGCGTACTGCAAAAATATCACTAATGAACAATGAAGAACAGGACATGAGGAAAATAATCGTCAGGCTTTGAATATTCTTGTGAAATAAATGAAAAAGCCTGTTCCAGTTCGAATCCTAGGGATAAAATGCTTGGCCACCGGTGCAACAATCGATCGCTGTAGCTATATCGTCTCTTACCGCTTGAAAAACCTCCAAACCATAACGCATGCATCTGTACTACCAGTAAGATTTTGATAGTTTTTTCTGTAATTCTTTCGCTACTGAGTTTTTCTTTAGATACCGCAGTAAATTATTAAATAATAAAAGCGACTTGTTTTCTGTTGAAGAAAATCTAACCGCATCCTCAGTAACCAGTCCAAAATGTATTTGGCAGCAAGACACAGATAAACGGTTATAGCCACTATATATGTTTAAACATCAGAATACTGAAAATCCTGAGTTCAGTGGGCAGAATGGCAGTAATAAAATATATAATTGTGTTGTCTGCGCGTTTCCAAGCTGTAATATTTAATTTCTTGCGTCTCAGGTTGGCTGTTTTATGCATTTTATGCAGTTAAGCAAGTTGACTGCCAGAATTGGTAATGTTATGCAAGATGGCGGCCGCGATATCTAGGCAAGAAGCCGTCGACCGCTTCTTTTGGGGCGCAGTAGATGATCTGCTGGAGCTCCTTGCCTGGTGCATACGGCGACAATGTCCTGCAGTTCGGCCCACTGCTCTGCCAATTAATGTCGTGCCTATGCAAAATGTCTCATTTGCTGAGAGTGTCTCCTCAGCAGCCGTGCTGTACATTATTCACGGTTCTGTTTCATTCAGGGACATTTTTTTTTTCTTAACAAAATACAAGGTGTTCAAAATTTATCGTCACTTTTTTTGCACACAGTTATTAATTAAAGCAAACCAAAATAAACATGTTGTTTAGGCCTATCATTCTTTGCGATTACTTATAATTTAGTCAATATGATATGCTATCTGCCGGCATCGCTAACCTGCTGTAACCGCTTGAAGAACGCTTTGCCAGAGCTACGAATGATAATAGCGTGAGGAATTTTTTCTCGTTCCTTCACGATTGTTGCTTTCAAAACCTCCACATTTTGTGATGGGCAGCTAAGACCTTGCTCTCAAATATGGGCCAAATGCTGAAATCAAGGGGGTTAAGGTCTGGAGATGAAGGAGGCCATTCTTCCTCGGAAATGAACTCTGGCACATTGGTTGCCAACCACACCTTAGTCTTTCTTGCTCCGTACGCGGGCGCTGAGATGCTTAGCATGTATTTAAACATATAAAACTTCCAAATTTGTGAATATTAAGTAAAAATATACATAACTAAAAAAGTTGTACAGATCATTGAACACCCTGTAATTAGATGCTTTAACTTGCATTCGCAGCCGTCTCGTACGTCAGTATATTTACATGAATATATACTTTCGTGTTTAGGTACTTAATTTGCTTACACTGTTTAGCATAAGCGTAGTAATTATTTAGGTCTCTATTTTGATCCCAGCCCGACTCCTATAAAGCTACTTTTTACATATATATTTTGAAATGGTAGATTGGATATGCACTCTTGTTTCACAGCCAGTGGTGGCCACTGGTAGTATGCATGGAAGTTATAACGCATACAAATAGAGACGAAGTTCCAAATTCGTGCGATTGCATCCCGGAAACATAGCTCGATTTTGGAGCAATTGTAGGTAGGTACGTAAAAATATAGCTTGAATTTGCGGAATTGGTAAATGGCTTCTGCTGTACGATTTGAGTTTGTGGTATACAGTAGTATTGACGCTCTAATTTGAAATTTTTCCTTTTAGTTTTGATTCGTCTCCTAATCTTCACTAAACAAGAGACCTATAGAGGAGGAAGCGCGGCAGTCCATGTGGCGGTTCTGCAGCAGCGTATCCTGGCTACGCGCCACACAATGCGGCGCTCCCCAAAAAATCCACAAAAAAGAAGCTCTTGCGAAATGCGGCGCGAGAAGCTCTTGTTTCGCGAACTGAATTGGGAGCACTGAAATTGGCTGCTGATACTACAAACTTCCACTGTCAGTTATGAATTGTATTTGGTCTAGTGCCTTTCGTTGCGTTGTTTACCCAGTATTAACGCCTGATTTGTACTTGATATTTTTAACTTATTTGTGCCTGAAGTAAGATTTCATTTCTCCAATTCTGAATTGACTTTGGTCTAGTACTATTTGCGTTTTTTTGCCCGTATAAACACCTGATTTGTAATTGATATTAACCTATTTTCGCATAAAGTAAACCTTCTTTTCTCACAGGACTAGCTCTATATACAGAACGTATGAAAAGTTGGACAGCGTGCGGTAATGGGTTAAGCTTGTTAGTTTATTCCTTTTGTATAGCACTTTTTACGAGTTTTTTTTAATATCTTTATCGCAGAAATTGGCAGTATTCTATTTTGTGCCTATTATTCCACATGCTGTAATTGTAGTACTTCAGGGCTGAAGTTTTACTTAACCTCTTTACTTGTTTTATACTACTCATTGGTGAATATTTATTGTGAGGGTGAGTGAACTCTAAAAATTCACGTTTTCTTGCTGTCACAGTAAAGCTCTAGAGCAAATTTTAAAATAATTAGGCCATGCCGCTTTACATATCGGTAAGCTACCCATAATAGTAGGGTAACTGCATGCTCGAAGTTTTTGCTTTGCCTACGGTATAGATTTGTATTCACAGTCAACAGTCATAACCGTGGACGGATAAAGCGTGTCATCCTACCTGCCTGGACCCCCGAATCGTTCCTATGGGTGCCGATGGCCTTCCGAACATGAGGATCCTGGCTTTTTATGGCCACTTTAATGGAGGTGTGGAAGAGTCTTGCTTCTTTTGCCTGGGTCTTTTACTTTAATTTCTCCTGTTTTTTGCTGAAATTACGAGCAGCGTCGGCTGCAAGAGTTTCTTTGTTGCACTGCGGAGCTTTCGCCATCGCCGCACTGGGGTCCGACGCCTCCTTTGGCCCTTCCGTGGCCAGGAACCTCCTGGATCATCAGCCTCTGGCTCCGTTATGGCTCGGTGCCGTCACGTTACCAACGCTTTCAGGCAGCGAACGTTACCGATGCCTGCTTCTGGCGTAGCTTTGGCTCGATACCGTGGCGTTACCAGGTACCAAGGGTTACCGATGCCAGGTTCTGGCTCCGTCCTGGCTGGAAGCCGTCACGTTACCATCAGCTGCCGCTAGCGAGCGTCACCATCGCTCACGGTTGCGTCGGTTGACTGGCAATGCCTTTTATTATTGACATCGGAACGTCAACGCTGGTTACCTAATTTGACGTCTCCACCATTAATTTCGAGCCGACGTCCCCTGTAGGAAAGATTGTTTCTGACGGTAGTCTCCAGTGCGGCGCTGCGTGCCATGTCGCACCAAGACTCTCATCTGCCGGAAGTTCTTCTTATTGGTCGCACAAAGTTCATTACTGCACTATTGCAATGATTTCCTCCTTTTTGGGGTGAAAGGAAGCGAAGACTCTTAGCAAAATGACGTTAATGCCTTCTGAATTTCAGGGATAGTTGTTATTATCTTCGATTAAGTAACGCATTCTTTGTTTCCGTAACCATATTCTTTCTGTCTTTTCTGCGCTTCTACTTCCAAAGTACGAGGGGAATTCAAAAAGTTCGCTCAATTGCTGATAATATTTAACATAAATTGTAGCTTTCTTGCGTACGTGCAAATGTATTGCTGTGCCAAGTGTGGTCCTCTTCTCCGCTGATTCATTCCACCAACTTTGACGTAAGTTGCTGCACTTGAATAGGCAAATGAGCAATTACTCATTTGAGCATCACCATGAAGCGTTTGGTATCGAAGTCGCTGGAAGTTCGTTGCTATCAAATTTTCCTGCGCCTTCCTGTCTGTGGGGTGAGTGGTAATTACGTTGCGTTCAAACGAATAGAAACAAATTTTAGGCCTTTGTTTTGACAGCGGATATGAGACAAATAATTTTTAGTACTTTGATATAAACAAAAACGAGGACCTCCATCTCATCATTGAAACCATTTGTTATGACCTGACTTGTGCCATGTATAGCAGTCGGATGCCAGCTACCATATCAGACAGCACTTGACGTTCTTGGATACGTAATGACGCTGCGAGAGAAATTTTTCTCAAACTTTTTGAATTCCTCTCGTATGTCCTGTTCGTTTGCTTTCTCAAGTTGCTAATTCCCGTGGGTAGTAAAAAGTGATACTCGTGTATTGTTTGCTTCGACGTCTCGCTATGTGCAGCCAAGTCTTCTCTTTTACGCTCTCAAGATTTCCGCGATCTTTAGGCAAGATGGATTATAAATAACTTTTTTGTAATTTACTGTATTAATGTCTGGGGTGGGTTAGAGTAACGGCCAACTGGTTTACCAATTAAGGTTTTCATTGATTTCTGACTTGATATACTGTATAACCAGTGCGAATACGTAGGTACTATCACTGAGAAAATTGTTGTTGAAAAAACACGCTTTCCCGCGAAATATCTGCCTTTCCGTGCTCGTGTAACACGAAACTTCCAACCAACTTTGCTCGTATTTTCGTCTTCAATTATACCCGCCTCTCCATCGCGAGACGAAAGTCCTCAGAGGTACATTCTGGCGAACCCTTTCCCTGTCATAATATATAAATGGGCCTCACTCATCCAGGGGCTGTGCTGAGTGCATTTTCCGTAGATGTTGCAGCTGGCCGCCGTTCCTGCTGGTGAGGGTAGTTGGTAGTGTTAGGTAGGTCTTCTAGATTTCCCTATCGGCGCCGCATTTCCTACCAGTAGTAGCGCGCTAACCACTTGAGACCCATAGAACTCGTCTTAGTTCACATTACATGTGAGACCTTCGGGCAGAAAAGTAGAGAAAAAAATCAGTAAAAATCATATCGGTGCTACTTAGAATTGCTGTGCTAGTAGTCTTATAATACAACACTGGTCTATATAGCGAAATTCTCGTCAGCTTCACTTCGTTCCATTCATTTATACTTCAAGATTAAATCGGAAGGAGCTAAATTGGAAGTGCAACTCTTCTACAATAGGAGAAATGTCCGTTAGGCCAAGTTTATATTTACCTTTGAACCTTTTATACCTATATATACTGCACACATGTGTTGAAATAACAAATACTGTAGTATTATTCTGACGAAAAGTGATGTTCAACCAAAATGGTTAAAAGGTTAATCCAATGGGACCCCGGTTTAAATCACTTTTTAAGGAAAGTAGAAACTAACCGTCACAGATATTTCTCTGCATGTGTGCCGTATGCAAAGATGTCCGCATTCTTTACACGTGTCTTGTTAGCGTTGCAGCCATCAAAAGAGAGTCGTCCCTCTGCATGCATCGCACGCCAGTTTTTGCGCTATGACCTGCACAGCAATTACGTGCAGTGAAAACCTGTGTCGTGCAGCACCCCGACACTCAGGTGTAAAGTCTTCATTAGAGGAAAGTTACGCCGTGTCCCCTGTGCTGTTATTGCTGTGGCGGCAGCGTGATACTGGCTCTAGGCCGCGTGAAATCTCTTCTTCACCTCAGGCCTGGGCTACACCAGCGCAGTCAACAATACAAAGCAATTTTTGATAGAACATCTTGTTGCCTGCGACTGACAGCAATGCATGGTGTGTCGACGACCTGGGTTGCGTCGGTGGGGACAGTAGAAGGCTGTACCCGACTTTACGTTTTTTTTTCAGCAAATTTATTGCGTCGTGCGTTGGTCGTTGCACTGGTGTGGACCTGGCCTTCTGGTATGTTTTCCCTTTGCCATCGAGGCGCTAAGTCTTTTCTGTGAAACAATTAATGGTTGTAGAAAGTTCACCAATTATGGTAAAGGCCTTGTTTGTGTCATTGCAATGCTATTTTTAGCCATGAACTTTACTAGCACGTTTTTACTATTATTAGGTTGTTGAACTTACTCCTGCATCGTTGCGTTATTTTTAATTTTGTAGTTTTTGCAGCGTTTGATTAGTTTTACTTCTGTGTTTTTGTTTCGTCGAGTTCTTATCGTTGCTGTTGAATTTTTCATATCGCGGGGCTATTAATTTTACTTGTAATTAGGTATCGTTCGTCACTTAAATTTACTGTAATAGATTGTGTATCAGAGTTGTACGCTACACTTCTATAGGTGTATATTTATATTTTTATCGCCTCAGTTGATGTGCTATTGCTACTGTACATACCGGTATATCATTTGCATCATTGGAGCATTAGTATCACTTGGAAGATTTTGTACATTCAATCCTAGCACTGATATTGGTCTGTTAGTCCGTTTAATACACAATATAAATTTTCACTCTCAAGAGAACCAAATATTATGTATATAATGTAAATGTTCGTACAAAAGTCTTGGATTTGGATTTCAAAATTTGTTATTAACTCTAGCGAAACCCTTTTTTAAGAACAAATGATTGGAAATAGATGAGAACATAAACTGTTAATACCAATGATGTAGTGAAGGTGTAAGTATGAGCGATTTTTGGGTTGTTGAATTGGATCCAAAATATTATATCCAAAGTCCTCGTACATCTCACAGGCCGTAACTTAGCACACTCGTACGCGACAACACTGAATGGTACTGAGGGCTCCGAACAGACGTGGTCCTCGGTTGGTTATAGTTAGGAAGTTTAAGCCTCCGTTTCCGAGCAGAACGATATCACAGAGGAATGAGCAAGGGACATAATATTATATAGTGTGCCAAGAGAAACGGGGAACCCATGCACGAAGATGTTCCCATACAGGATCAACGCGCATGGGAACAGCAAGTCAGGAAAGAAGAGGAAGAACAGAATAAAGCATGAGCAAATAGGAGTATGAAATCGGGAAGGAAGCAAAGTGGGCACGGAAGAGAGACGTCCCGAAGGCCTAGCTAATGGCTGAGGTAACCTACTCGGGCCCCTGGGGTTGCCTGGCCCCATAGCATAGGATGGACGAACCTAAACTAACCTAACCCTATGGCGTATAGCCCATCCCATGCCCCCTGAGGGGTGTTATGGTCCTCGGGGACCGGTCACACACCAGACTGTCGCCTCTACATCTTCGTTTCTGCGTCACTAAAGCCTATGTTTTAAACATATCTTATTATACTTTTGTCGACTTCTTTGCGTCCCCAGAAGGTAAAGTGGTAAAACACTTTATGGACGGTCAACAATGTTGTCACGGTACTTTCACAGTGAACTTTGCCATCTTATGTGAAGTTTACGACCCACAAGCACTCATCGCTGCTACTGTCGCATGCGGCCCTCAACATCAATCAACCTGGAATTCCTCTAATAAAAAGTATATCCAATGGTATAGATCTATCTAGGCTAAACCAGGAAAATACTACAGCCATACTGATGATGCGTCGTTCTGTCCTTCATCTTCTTTCCTGACTTGTTGTTCTCATGCGCGTTGATCCACCCTCGTGCATGGGTTCTACGTTCCAAACGTCGTACTACATATCTCTCCTTTTTCTTATTTTGAAACGCCATAGCAGCGTCTAGGGAGGTTTAAACCACTTGCATCATAACAATAACTACTGTACCAGTATCGCCACACACGAACCTAATCCGGCATCTACCACGACACCTGTCACAGCAGCCGAGGTGTTGCTCGGTCTCCCGTGGCAGGCATCGGCAGCCTTGTCACTCGATACCGGCAATCCGCTCCTGCATCCTCCCCGGCAATCTGCTTTCTGATCAGATTGAGGGCATCCGGTATTCCGGCGCTCTGGAGCATCGTGAGACAACAATATGGCTCGCCCTGCTGCACCTGTACCGCGTCCTGTTGCACTTGTACCGCGTCTTGCTGCAGTGGTACCTCGCCCTGCTGCAGTGGTACCTCGCCCTGCTGCAGTGGTACCTCGCCCTGCTGCAGTGGTACCTCGCCCTGCTGCAGTGGTAGCTCGCCCTGCTGCAGTGGTAGCTCGCCCTGCTGCAGTGGTACCTCGTCCTGCTGCTATGGTACCTCCCTCTGTTGCACCTGTACGTACCGCGTTCTGTTTCATTTGTACCTCGTCCTACTGCAGTTGTAGCTTTACCTGCTGCACCTCACCTTGGTCCCATGCGTGCCGTGCACCACAGCTTACCTTACAAGGTTCATCAGACTCCCCTTTTCTGCACAGGATCAGTCCGACTCACGATACGCAAACCTTGACTTCTGACTCGTTTTTGCAAGCGCCAACTGCTGCATTCGTCAAGTTCGTGCTTCGAATCGGAGGACGGTTTTGAGTAGCGGGATACCTCTTGAATATGGATTTTTCTAAATTCAGAATTGATGAGCTTGCTCTCTCTATTCCCGTAAGTGCCCACCGATAGCAGTGGGATGAAGTTACACGGTGCGTCAGAGTAGATTAGATAGCTGGCAGTAGACAGACCAAACAGGACCATTCCCAGAGAGCCGCCGGGACTTGCGCTCAAGCCCTCTATAAGGTACTACTATTACGTCAGAATCATTTAGATATCTGCGAAAGAAAAAAAGAAGATAAAGAGAATAAACTGAGCCTAAAATTTGATCGTGCCAGCACAATTAATTGCTGCAGTTTCGAGACGCAGGAGATGTTAAATAAATTTAGGCATGAGATGACGGATTACGGTGGCTTAGAATCTTTGTATGTTACGAGTTTGGGACTCCTAGAGGAAGAGAAGTCCACAGCTGTTGAGGATGCTGCTCCCAATGTTTGTCAAGACGATGAGCTCCGAGATGTTTTACCTTTTATGCTTATATGGTTCGCATTCATATATTGCCGTTCTCGGTAAATGTATTGGCATTTTAAGTTGTCAAGTGCACACATACTTTCAGTACTGCCAAGCGTAAATTTCAAAGATCGAGTCTGTTTTCGAAAAGCGTAGTCGTGCTGTGCGCGAAACATTGCTTATTGTTACCTGTTCTTTTGGAAAAGTGCGGAAAATTTCAACTTACAGTATATAATTTTCCTTTACGAAACACGGGTCCTCTTTTGTATATCATTTCCCACGTGAGAAAGTTTTTATCCTTTTTCTGTCTGTTTTTCTCACTACTGCACTATCGTGATCGTAAAAAGTTCTTTTAATAATACCAATGGACATTGGTACAGAGAAATCTGCTGATGCTTTTCTCGATGGCTTCACCAAGGAGCGCGAGAGAAAGAAAGGTAGGGCGGTGCTCAGGTCTAAGGTCGCCTCCGCTGCTCTATAAACTCTTGTCTTGAGCATCTGCTGCTGCTGCTGCTGCGGCTGCGCTGTCGCTTGCGTGCAGGACCCTCGTGATGTGCAGCCTTTTCCCTTGTACACTTTGTTCCCTGATTTATGTTTGTTTCAGTTCTGCACTCTCGCTGCAGGGACTGGCACTGTAGTTCAGCTTCTGTCCCGACTGGCTCTTCTATGGACGATGTGCCTCCATTATTTGGCCCCCTTACTTAATTGCTCTTATTTCCTTCATTTATCACTAGGTTGGGGAGTTGGAGTTTGTTGCGAAGTTCAACTTGGACTCTTGGGTCTAGCCAGTTTCCAATCCGACTCCTAGTACGCTACAAAATTCAACTCCGGCTCTATTTTTTAACGAAGTGTATTTTTTTTGTAATTGAGACTCCCGAGCTCAACCAGTTTCCGACTCAGACTCCTGCCTCCTCAAAATACCCGACTCCTACCGGTTCCGACTCAGCAACCCTGGTTTTCACACGCAGACTCTTACGAGTGCAGTTTGTACTTGCGCTTTAGTTCCCTCCTTTTCAAACTACCTCTTCCCTTGTGCGATATTCCTGTTTTTCCTTAATGAATGAGCAAGTGTGATACCTACGTGTTCAATTTCCATCTGGAAACACGTTGCAGTAGTTCGAGAGGTTTGAGGTAACATTTATAATGCAGTAATAAAGTTTTAATTAAGCATCTGCTCCTGCTTCTCCGTGCTGCCGATGACCCCGCTTGCGTGCAGAACCCTCTTATGCTTGATTCATCGACCAACTCGTCCATCAATGACTGGCACAACAATTTGCGACTTCCCAGATTGTTCTGTCAATACACATCTTGCTTTCTCTACCGGTAATACTCGGCATTCCTTGTTTTTAATTTAGCAAGTGATAAGGACTTGGTGTGCATGCAATAATGTCTCGATGTCACTCATGTGTGCTTCTTAAAAGGTTATAAATATTATGATCTGGTTCCGCTTTTTTCCGATTTCAAATCTGGGAACTCGCTCACCAACCTGATATTGTATTCGCGTTATGCTATAGCTTGCGGCTTCTGGCGAGTTTTTGTGCATTTGAGCGCATGTTTCTTCCTGTGCCCAGCTGCTTCTTTCCATTTTTATGCTCCACGATTAATGATTCCATTTTTGTTCTTCCTGTTCATTTCTCAATATCCTTTCCTATGCTCTGAAATCGTTGCGTGAGTCCTCTAGATTTGACATACTTTATGCTCCTCTTTTTCCTCTATACGATAACTCGGTGTTGAGGCAGCGAACCTCAAGTTAACGGATTATCAGTTCTCATCTGTCTAACTGCCATATGAAAAAACCTAGTTGTGATGCCTCCTCTCGCATTTTCTTTTTTTGCTCACTACGCTGCCCCAATTTTGTTAGATGTCCATTTACGTTTTATGCATATCATACAAATGTTCGTGTTCTTGTAAACTCGAGTTTGCAATAGCTACCCTGCATAGTTTTCTCGAAATATTGGACAGCTTAATTATGTATTTCCGTTACTGATTTTTTTTTTCAACCTCACTAGGCTTTTACACCGAAACGATGCCCAAATTTGGGTAGATCGTAGATATCATTATGTTCTTGCAAGCAAAGGCTTATAATGTAAAAATAATTATAACATTGAGTACCATTCATCATTTATCATACTGCAGTCAACACACGAGTACCCAAGATTTTAGCTGCATCTTGAATTTACAATCCCTCTGTGGCCCCCTAGACTGGGCCATAGATCATAGGGTTCAGTACTTCAGTTTAGTAAGGTTTGCTCATCGTATGATATGGGTAGCTATTCCCCCAGGAGGTTCCATAAATTACATTAGCCCTGGTTAAATCTTCTGAACATCTTTCTTTCGTGCCCACAGTGCTTCATTCTTTTTTCCTACTCTTCCTCAAAATACTAATTATGTAGTTTCCTCTAACCTTTTCTTTTCCGAAATGCAGTGCCCATCCTCGTTGATCCATTGTGGGAACCCTCTTCTTATTCGTGGGTCACACGATATTCTCGACATAGCTGTTTATTTTATGTCACCTCCTATTCGTGTCTTTAAACACTTTTGTAGTAACGAACGTGGCTTACAAGCTCAAACAGATTTATATAATGATAATAGTAGCTGAAATTCTTGTGACTGTGTAAAAGTAGTACCAGTAGCCAGGATCGAAAGATTATTTGAAGATCTTCCCTTGATGTACCGTCCGAATGTTCGTCTGAAGAAGAATCCCCGCTGGCTCGGTAGGATCGCGAACACTCGTGGGAAAGCTCCTGCTGCAGAGGAGCTGCTGGCCACGGCCAGGTGATGCCGTGAAATTGATGCCAGTCGCGTTTTAACGTCTGCTACGGTTTTGACGGCACTAGCTGCTTGTCTTCCCAAAAGTCTCGGTCGATGCGGAAGGATCGACCTTTGTTTCGGTTTTTCATCTTCATTCTAAAAACTTGTCTTCCCTTCATAGGTTTCCCGATGCCCTTGTCATGCACACCACATGTCTTTGCTTTTCTACTTTTGAAATACCTTTGTAGAATTCGTTGAGGCTCTTAGAAGCTAGGTAATAATAGCGCAAAATTAAAGGACGAACATGGCATGTGAACCGGTCCTGACAAGGATGGGTATCGCATGACCTCTATACCACGGCGCGAGAACTATCTGCGAGCCACCGCTCTCAGTTTGCTGAAGGAAAGTTTGTCAGTTTACTAAAGGAAAGCCGTAGAGAAAATATGCGATTTCTATCACTGCCACTCGACTCCAGCTGGCTGCCATGGGAGCTCCGATGATGACGGTTTTCTCTGTCGCGATGTCTTCGTTATCGTGATAGCTGCTGCTGCTCTTCTCTGTGGTCGTATGGTTACCACGCAGTGTTGTACCTACCTACTTCTCTGGGCAATATTTGCTTGCCTTTCGTAGTTGTAGTTATTATCTCTCACGTGTCTCTATGAGATTCCCATGGCATCTTTTTGTACTTTCATCTTCTGTATCGCAGTTCTCTTTCACAGTATCCTTTTTTGTACCAGTTGTGATAGTAAAAAAAAAAAGAATACCTCCACGCACTGGAGAAATAAATGATCCATCCTTTTTTTTTTTTTTTTGCTGTCATAGTATCCTATTTATCTCTCTTATAGCATTGTAGTTTTCTTCCATTGTAGTTTTTATTAGCATGATGTCTTTTGGTCTTCATATTCAATAATGGCGTCTTCTAATTTAATTTTGTGATGGCAATATTGCGTATATTTTGACATCAGTAGAACGTCATATCGCATTGAAGCCCCATACAGCTAAAATTTGATCTCTTCAGCAGCAGGATTTCAGTTTCAGATCGATGCCTGGTACAGGTCTCCCTATCCGGTCATACAGTTATGTCTGGACCGGTGTTATTGCTGCAGAACTGTACTGGATTGCAGCTCTGCTCCCTGCAATACGCAGGTCTGCAGCATTGCCGGCTCTAGACTGGCTCTTCTCTTTTAGGCGGTTTTGACGGGAGGTTTGGCAGGTGGTTGGGCAAAGAGCTTGATGGGGGTTTTCACTTGAGGTTGTATAGAAAATTGGACAAGAGCTTTTAGCAGCAGGTTTGATTGGAGGGATAGTATAGTCAAACTCGAGGTGTGGCCTGGGAGAGCAAAATATTCTTTAGTAGATTCAAATGGAGGTTTAGCTTGAGGTTGGACAGAAAATTAAATCGGAGATTTATGCTAAGGTTTGATTGGATGCTCACACGATTTTAGATAGAAAATATTAGCAAGAAATTTGGCAACTTGCTTGATTGGAGGTTTACATTATAGATTAGATAGAAAATTTAGCGAGAGGTTTTCGTATCACTCCTGGCTGGAGGTCTAGCAAGAATTCATGGGCACCACGGTTAATTGGAAGCTTCCCAATGGTTGGATGGAAGATATAGCTAGAGGTTTTGTCAGCAGGTTTGACTGAATATTTGGCAGAAGATTTGTCAGGTCATCAAGTTGGACTGAAGGTTTGTCAGGTCAGCAGGTTTAGCAGAGCCGGCAGCAGCCCCGCAGCTGGTGGATGCTCGGTTCCTCTCCATCGAGCTCCTCACAAATTACTGCCGCTGTCCTGTAATCAAGCAAGTAATGAGAACGAGAGTAACTGTACCTGCGAGTGATGAATGTGAGACTGCGCCACCGATGAACTTTATTGCTCGCTCTTATCTGCCCTAAAAGTTTCATTAGCATCGTAATATCCGCCCCGAGTGCACTAACCGATGTTTGCGGTTGTGTATCGTCTCGAAATATTCGAGCTCCTGCATGATGAATTTGCGGGTGAGAGATAGATAATCTGATTGTGGAAGAACCTTGAGTTCTGGTGTCTTGAGGTGGCTTACCTCTGCAGAGCATAGACTCTTATATATTCATACGTCCTCTTTTCGGAACTGAAGACGCCTGTCACAGTTTCCTGTCTATCGTGCCACTAAAGCGTCTACTAATTAAGTGTTAACTAACTTTATTGGTATCTCAACATTTGCTAATTACCTCCCTTATCCCTTGTTCACTCGATAAGTACAGGTTTCGCCTCACTTTTTTACTTCACTAAATCAGCCAGAATTGCTTCAGTATCTCCCAACTACGGAAAATTATCGCCCTACAGACTCCGGGCTCCCCATAGCTCTCACACATTACTACCACATGCAGTAGCGAGTGTAGACTGTCTTTATCCTGCCCCCAGATATGCCAATGACAGACCGTGGAGGTGCTCGTTGGTCTCAAATGGCCGTAACGACGATGATAAGCAAGGGACACTCCCATGCAAGTGCCAGAACACGGCTCTTGTGGGGCTGATAACATGCAAATGGCGCCGTGTCGGTAGATTTAGAGCATCTGTGGTTTCTAATGCCATGGCTCAGCTGTCGGTTGTGCGATACATTACCTGAAATTGATACATTTGAGAGTACGTGCCGTGTTGATTGCTTACTCAGCTATGGAGTTTGTAATACTCGCAAGAAATTCTCTATTTTTTGACCGCTGATTCAGCTGTCTGTTGGTTCTAGCTTCCGTGCCTGAAATTTGTTGTTATTAGGATATCAAAGCTTCACTTGTTTCCTCAGCTTTGGTGTACTTGGGATTTCGTTTTTCAGTAAGAATGATTGTTATTGCTAAAATCGGTCGTGTCTGTGTTACTTCCCGAAACTGACCTATTTTAGGATAATTGTGGTTCCCCTCCGGAGTCATAGGATGTGTCGCGTCCTGTAGGATTGGTTTTTACCAATCCTCAATATGAGGTCATGCGCCTTGGGTCTCGGAACCACCTTATCCGTTTCCTCGTGCATGTTCAATTGGACATTCGTGACTTCGTGTTTCGATTGTCACGTTTCTTTCCTATTTCCTCCTCCCAACTGTTTTTGACTTTTACTTCCTATTCTTTCCCGACTTGCGGGTTCATGCACAACGATCCTCTGAGCTTTGGTTCCTTCAGTTGTCTTCGCATTCATGTCCCTCTTTCTCTCCTCAAATATCCAACAATGTCGGACCGAATGAAGTTCTAGCTATTGTTTATTCTCTTCAGTTGGTTAGATGTCTGCCCCTCGCTCCATTTTATGACCTTTGTTGTATGCCACGTACTACGTTATATTCTCATTTGTATATAGCCACTTTGCTTTTCGTTTATGTTTAATATCGCATGTACGCAATGTACTTCTTTGCAAACTATCGTCCCACAACACTCGGTGCTAACAACTAACCGTATTTATGATCCCTCTTTTTGCGGCTTACCTCTCATCAACTCTTGCTTCTCATCCTACACTGCGTATACCAGCAGTCGCAAGTTTGTATATTCTCTCCTGTACGCGACATACCCTTCCTAACTCTCACTTCTCGCGCACTGAGCGCATATGCTGCAGCAACAGAGGATGTCAGCAAATGAAAGTGCATGACTCCGGGTATCCGATAAGCCTGCGTATGTTCCTTCTTATTACCGTTCCGCTCTGTATGCTCAGCTTCTATACCAATGCTATCTTAATTGCTACATCATTACGAGCGTTTATGGCTCCGCACTATCTCTCCCATAACCGGTTTCTGATAATTCACTGAGCCGCGGGTGATATGTTTGCTCATACTTCGTTGATGTCAAGGTGTCGTTAGCGCTGCGTGCAGCAATGCAAGCAAAAGTGTTGACATGACTTTTTGGGTAGCGTCGAGGTGGTTCGCAGTGGCGCATCGGAGTGGTGTATGTATTTTGTGTTTACATCGAAGATTATATCTATTAGGTTTATTCACCCCGTTACCTTTACCGGGCAAGTGACCATATATGGTGATTTCCGCAATGCTTTTCTTACGAAAGTGTTTTTCAGTCGTTCAGTAAAAGGTTTAGGCACACAGTCACGGCTCTTCCAATAGTGCTAATTTTATATTGCCTGTCAACTCTTCGAGGGTCAGTTTTAGATCCACTTGCAGTGGTCGAAGCCGTAGTCTATATTGATGAAAACGGACTTACTTCGTAAAAGAATTAGAATCAGAGTCGAATATCTTAGGTGTCGAAGTACACCGAGTCCAATAGGTACTGCTTGGACCCAGCAGTCGGAGTCCGACTTAGTTATCTGACTCCGTACTCCCATAGGTACCATGACAAGTGCAACTTCCGCAGTTAATTAAGTAGGTACTAGACAATGCTCTGAGACCATCATTGGCTACGTGAGTACCACATGTACTGTAGCAGTTCCCTGATTTTACTTACTCTCTGCCTGATGGACCTGTGTATGCGGAAGTTTTTCAACTTGCTACTACTTACTGCCAGTTTCTGCAGTATATTCTGACGTCATTTTTTAGATTATGGTCCTAGTACCGATGACCTATTGCGTAACACCACCTGGACCTTGACCGGAGCACTGCCAAGATATCAAAGCTAACATTAATTGATTATGATATAGATTATCTCGCGCTTTCCATGGGAACTACATATATATCAATTGGTGCAGTGTTAACTTTCGCATTCTTCATATCCCAATGCTATGATAGGTATTAGATAAACACGGTTTCCAGCCATACCTGGAAATCCTGGAAAAATCAGGGAAAACGAAAAAAGTGCTTTAAATCTTGGAAAAGTCATGGAATTTGAGACAAAAGTTGTTAAATCTTGTCAAATCCTGGAAAAATCATGGAATTCTGTAATCCAAAGATGCAAACTTTTGTCTCATGGTCTGACACAAAAAGAGGTCCTTGGCTATGATGTCTTTTTAGCGTAATTTTATGTGATTGCGGTAGCTACACTGAATAGCCAAAAGGGAGAAGCGCCCCCTTGCCTCCCGAGCTTTTCCTCTTTTACTCCATTATACACCACAAGGTCGCCTAAGTTAACATAACAGTAATGTGTAAAAGCTGAAGTAGCTACTAAGGCTAATGAACTCCTTGCCTTCAGAGTGATTTCGTTAATAATGAGATAATACCTATCCGACTGCATGTTCGGCCTACAGGCTATACCGTAATCAGGTTTATTTGGATCAGTTATAATGGGAAAATTGTAGAGTGCTACAAGATAATCAAGATAACCATTGTGAAGGAATATTCAATGCTCCAGGTCATTTTATTCCTTTATGTTACTTGCCTTTAGGCTATTCATATTAAACAAGTGTTTATCAGTGCACCTTTAAGAAAATTAAGTTCAGTACGGTACTGTAATTAACCATATATAGTGTAATCCGTTTTAATCCTGGAATTTTATATTTTCATCATGGAAATATCATAGAATTTAATTTTTTTCAAATGCTGGGAACCCTGATGAATTAAACTCCAGTATTTAATATTATTGAAAGAAAAGAGTTGACCCCCGCGTAGAAAAGCGGCAGAAAACCAATAACCACAACGCCCTCACGTCGCTCCATACTCGGAGGTAAAGCAAAGAATGGTTAAGACTTAATAGGAAAGAGCTAGCGGTCATATCCTGTCACCAATAATAATTTTTGCTTTCCAGAAAGATCGCAACTCGCCCATTCCGCGTTGGTTTCGGTAGCCATCCAGCTGCAGTATCCGCGCTCGTACGCACTTGTCGAAGCGCGTCGAAATCATGACCAGCGACCTCTCAAAATTTGGACATAAAGCTTCTAATGCCCATCGCGCGGAGACGTTCCACGCATAAGCTCTCGAGTATCATGCATGGAGGCGCATCTTCGCTGGTCGTTCATCAGGTCCATGCGCTGTCGGATCGTGTGGTGCTAACCAGCCGTGGTTACCTTGCATGTGGGTGGTCGTCCCCCCTCCTCGGAAGCGGCGGCACCCTCTTACGATGTTCGGTCACTCATTTCATTACTGCATTTTGCCTGTGACGTCACATGCATAAGGGTCACGGATGCCCTTGGACGAGCGTCCAAGAAGTGTGCGAGCCTCTCATTTTCTTGCGAAGTTATGGGCTTTTCTGATAGCGTTGCCTTCATCCGAAAGCGCGCAGCCACAGTCGTGTTAAACGCTGCGTTTTAGGAACCTCGTGTGCTTAAATTTCCGCTTTGTTTTATCAAGATTTAAGAACCTTGAGGAATCACCGCACGCGCTTCTAAGGTCGTCCGAAAACCTTGGTGTCTCTCACCTGTCGTGCTCGCCTGCGTTCTGCCATTACATTGTTCCGAACCAAAAGGCTGGTGCAGGAGGGCCGCAAGAAACGAGTTAAATGAGTCATTCGTAATCGCTCCTAACAATTGCAATGGTACAAAACACTTGAGGTCCTTTGTCAATAGGTTTCGCTTTCTGTTCCGTCCTAAATTCTCCGTTTTTGGTTTTCTCGGAAATAAAAAATGTGCACTGTTTTCTTCATTTGTGCCTTGACTTCGTTAGAGATGTTATTTTACGCTAACGTGTATAAGAAAGGTTGCGTTTCGTCATTGTTGTTTAGTGGAAACTTCATCTTTTTATACCGAGTGCCCGATTGACAGCGTGCTCCGGCACGCCCTGTTTGATTTGGAAACAGACCAAATTTCCTGCATTTTATATATATATTATAACTGTATATGGAATAGCTCTTCGCATGTCACCCAATGGCCCCTGAAGGACATAGTATGGGTCACTGGGGTAAATTTGGTTGGCTTCTCCTTATTAGGAGTCGCACTCTAGACTATCTTGATAGCTGAGGACTTTCGGACATCATTTTCTCTGTGCCTAGCTTGCTTCATGTCATTACACTCGTCGTAACTGCACTTTTTTCAGCCAGTTTCGGGGGTGTTCATGGGTATAGTGAACTTTCTGCTCAGGTTGCACCCCGCAATGGGATCCTGTTTCGGTGGCTTCAAGCCACTGTAACCAAGCATAAATAAGTAGGCTTTAACTTTTCTTCCCGGATAGACCTTCTCTAATGGAATTCATGGCCAGTCTAGAAGCTAGTATCGTAAAGCAACCTCTGGGGCGGCCAAAGATTGTGGTAGGTAATGTTGTGTCTCGATGACCCCTGCAGCTGCCATTGGGGTCAGTCGGTGCTGCGGGTCACGTATCTTCTTCACTGCCTGCTATAAACTGCGGGGCTGCTGCTCTCGGGAGCTCGGCATGGCACTGATGTAATCATGACGGTCCTGACTGCCAACTTCTTATGCTTAAATCTTCTTTCTCTGTAGCTTCTTTTTGTCGCCGATACATAAGTTTCTCCTGCATGCCTGCGGCAGCAATATATTGCTGAATTTAGAGTTTAAGATTATCTGCTGCTAAAGAACTAGTACAACGTTTAGGCTACGCTTAAGCCTTAAAGGGGAAATTATAGTTTTGTTCTATTAATACCGGTACACGAACGTACAAATTAATGCACAAGCATTTCATTGCTCTACAGAACGCAGCAGCACTTATAGTAAATTTCTAATACTCAACGACAGCTCTACGCCAACCCAGGAATTACAAGTAGTTTTTTCAGTTAGTACATCCTCCTAATACCTATGTGAATAATACCTATATCTGTTCCACTGTTAGTACTGTACAGTTGATAAATACGCTAGCAAGTACAGCTGTACGCTCGTGCGTGCACAGCCCAGGATGACGTATACTGTTCTATAGCAATGTCTATATGCCTGTTCCTCACAGTGCTGAGAGCTCGCACACTAAAGTGTCGGGACACCTGCCGTTTTACACCCAAAACGATCGTCCGACAATTCTTTCTACAATTTCATTATATGCTGGCGAGTAGCCCGGCTGGTAGAGGCCTATGTACGGAGTTATTGCTCAAGATAAGCAGTTTGTTTCTAAACACCCTGGTGCGCAGCGTGCATTGTTTGTATTTTAGGGAGGAAGGTCGTTTTTGTAAATGGCAACATTCACTTTGCGTGGCGAATCTGTTGACCCTTTCGCTGATCTCTTGGCATTGTGAGTTGTATTCGTGGATAACAAGATAGGATTGATGATCAATATTGAAAAAAGATATCTCTCCGCTTTTGAGGAGTTAATTTTTATTTTCTTTTTACTACAGGAAACACTTGTACAGATCTTCTGGTATATATTATGTAGTATTTTTTTTATCAGGTTGCAGGTCTTAGTGCCTAGTGTTCAACTAAGTACTCGCAAATCAAAAATAGATAGTTCGATCAACAGCATGTTTTCTGAAATTAGATAAAACTGTTAAATAATAATAACGGTTACTTCACCACCTCTCGGTTGGGCATCGCATCAACGGAGGCCCGGGTTCGATTCCCCGGACGGCACGCTACGGATTTACACTGCGTGGAGCACTCCAGCACCGAGAGGCCAGGCAATGCACGATGAGGGATCCTAAATTGACTCTCAGCACGGACTGCTTCTCCTGCTCTTCACACTACTGGATCTTCGAAAATTCTAGAATTAAGGCAAAAACAAAACCTCGATAGGCGTATCCATTGTACCCTGTATACGAGATAATAAATGATATTTGTTTTTTTTTGTACAATTAATTCAATCATGTATTCTACCAATAGTAAGACGTTTAATGTGTCCGCCAGTTTTCTATGGACCAATGTGTGCTCATTGGCCAACGAAGTTACTGCGGTAGTGCAATATTTCGAGTACAGTTATTTTATCGGCTGTATCAAATGTTCTCTTAAACAATAAGCGTATTATATAGGCGTTCTTACCACAAGTTGATTTTTCTCTTCAAAATCTATGACTTCCGTTTCTACGTTGTTGAACTCTTTCATTAAACGTATAAAATTAATTTGTTCCATTTCATAACAGTGCAAGAGGGCTGTGCAGTACATATATATGTGGATGAAAAAACCTCTGCATGTAATGAAGCTATGAGCATCCAAAGCCAATGGATCTCATTTCTCTCTGTGGAACATATTAGGTACTGAAATGAGTTTAAATTCTTACGTTTGTGACACTTCGTTCGTGTATCATGCATGATCCTTCTCATAGGACAATTGCTACTAACGGAGAAAAACAATTCATTAGACCACCTTTCGCTTATTGTTACATCGCTGCATGTAGACGTTTGTTGGTACTTCCTCAATAGTTCTCCTGTTTACAAATTTCAACGCACTATTACAAGTCGTATATAATGTTCTATCATGCACTTTTCCAATCAGAAATTTCAACGCACTGTAAGCAACGGTCCTAAGTGTCTCGCTGTACTATTTTCTTATTAGAAAGTTCGATGCAATATAAGTAATCCTAAGCGACGGTTCGTGCTCTTTCTCATTCGGAAATTTTAACGCGCCATCAGTAATAATCCTCCGGATCTCTCCGTACTCTCCAACCCGGTCGTGCTGCCGAATGCGGTCGGTCTCACCGTGCTCCATCCGTCATCTTTTCTGTGTCTTACATCACGCAGGGGGTCGAAGGTTAGGCTAATTTTGATTTACGATATTCCAAGGCATTTGACTTATTTGTCTTGACTACTTGAATCGCCGCCAAATCAGAGAGCAAAAGCCATTGGAGCTTACCAATCTCGCGTATTATCGCTCGGAACAAAGACATACCCTCCGACTGAACTCAGGAGGAACGTTTCTGCGTGTACCATTTACAGCAGTAAATTACTATGGCAATCGCACATACCATACTTGCGGTGGTCTGGCTTTTGTAGATTGTAATGGTTACGGTCTGGAGAGCATGGACAGCGAACTGCCGATTTGGTAAAAATACATCCGATGAAGAATCAAGAGATTATCAAATTCCATGAGCTTAGCGAGTTTTGAGATGGGTATTTTTCCTGACAAATTATGGCTGTTGAAACCATACTCGCTCAAAAATTAGTTTTCAAACATATACTTACTGTTAGTCCGCCCGTAAGTGAGTGTAATACGTGTATTTCGTGACGGGAAGATTGCTTTAGTTGAACTTTTTTTTACTTTTCCAGTTACAGATTTATTGGTTTGGCATTATTTGTTACTTTTGGGTCTCTTCGTGCGTCTGACTGGCCTCTTTGTCTATCTGATGTACCTGCCTCTTGGTCCGCCTAGTGGGTCTCTTCAACTCTCTTGTACTGTGTGATGCATGGCTTGTTGGTTTGTCTGATGGGCCTCTTGGTCCGCCTATTGTCAGAAATACGCTTGGTAATGCTTCTATTCGAAATATACGGTTTATTCTCAATAATTATTCTATATGCGTCTACTGCACGATAGTTCGAATTTATAGACTCGCCCGACGAAGATGTTTTCAGTTGTGTGGCCGTGGCCGCACGATCGATCGGGTATCCAGGATTTTGGTATTCTCCGAATATTTTCTCCAGTTTGCTCGTTGGTGAGGGTTGGTCACGTGAAGGTCTCGACACACACGAGGTCATACATGCCTAACCTCTCACTCCATTCTCCCTACACGTGCACTTTCCTTCACACAATGCTCGGTTTCGCTTAAAGGAGATCCTGTAAAAGCC
>LQNS02276883.1:36682697-36696408 GCA_001587735.2 Parhyale hawaiensis | reverse complement strand
TGAGGGTTGGTCACGTGAAGGTCTCGACACACACGAGGTCATACATGCCTAACCTCTCACTCCATTCTCCCTACACGTGCACTTTCCTTCACACAATGCTCGGTTTCGCTTAAAGGAGATCCTGTAAAAGCCTCCTTGTGTGCGCATGGCAGCGAGCCGTTTACTCAGAGGCTCCGTTGGGCAATATTCGTTTCGGGCATTGGAATCACCAAATTACGACGTGTTGCCGAGTTTGTCCCTGGACCCTTGTTAGTCTCGCGTCCTGTGTGTGTGCTCGCTAATGCAACTGCCGCAGTGTGCGGGAGTCGAGCTGTTTACTGATACCGCTGTTGCTCACGCAGCTGCGTCTCCTATTACTTCATTACATGTTGCAACTCTCGCCAATGTTATTGCTAGGTAAATGCTACCTAGCAGTGACTCGTTGGTGCTGCTTGAGATGCTGGAACTAGACACTTCTTTGTACTTTTCTAGCTGCTTCAACGATACTCGTGCAATCTTATTAGACTTTGGTAAAATTGGGTAAAGCATCTGAAGTGGTAGAAGTCTCATTGTGTAGTTCACTATGTGGGCATTCCTATGGCTTCAGTTCTTCTCGGTCCCTTAACACACTAACGCGTACCGTACGTCCATTAGTCTCAGCGGTATCAATAGGGCTATTAAAAGAAAGGTAGGTTTATTTTATAAGTTGTTACGTAGGCTAGCTCTTTCGTGCTGGAAGTAGAAATCACTTATTGTTGAACTAGCACTTTTTGTGTCCTCTACAGGTGTGTGTGTGTCCAGCGAGCAAGGAAGAGCTATATGTGTGCTTGACATTTTTGGCTTTCAAATAATTATGTGTGTTGTTGTACCTACAGGATAAAAATATGATCGTGATTGTAGTCTCTAATTTTTCACCTGTCTACTTCTACCTGCCTATGTGCATAGCCCGGCGGGGAATTCGTGGGCGATTAGTAGATTTATTTCTCATGTCGTTCCATACAGGAGTCGGCCTGTTCCTGTTATCAAGTCGACTGCTGGTTATCTATGTGCACTACTCGATCACAGCTAGAGCACTCTGAGAGCGCATACCTCTGCCAAGCAAGGTAACGGTAACGAAAAATTCAAATTGGCGCTGAAGCCATGATATTCTTTTTGTCAAGTCCAGAAGCTAATCATTTGTGCCTTTTGTTAGTACATATTAACACCTTCGGAAATTTTTTGAAGATTCGCTCATAAATTTTTGAATTATGCTGCTAACAAGCATTATGACAAACATAAGTCAAACATACAAGTGAATCAACTGATCTGCCCCAAAATTTAATTATTTATTATGTCTTTTATTATTATTTATGTCTTTTAACATTTCTAACAACCCTTATAAATTTCATAAAGATCGACTTAAAACTTTTTGAGTTATTGCGCTAACAAGAACAAAAACAGAGCAACAAACGCACGAACAGATCATCACAAAAATTTGGTCATTTACTCTTCGTGATAAACCTATCAACTCATGTAAATTTCATGAAAGTCCATTCATAACTTTTTGAGTTATGGCATTGACAAAAATGAGGCAGACAAACAAACAAACGGATTGACAGATCTTCACTAAAAGTTAATCATCTCTTCCTCCTAGCATGCACAACAATACCTGTAAATTTTATCCAAATCCATCCATAACTTTTTGAGTTATCTTGAACACAAACAGACAAAGAGATTCACAGACAAAGAGATTCACAGACAAATAGATTCACAGACAAATAGATTCACAGACAGATAGATCCGACGAGAACATAACCTCTTTGGCGGAGGTAATTAGGTACGATTGTTTTATCGACTTATTAGTGTTTGCCTGCGCTGTACTAATCTGTCTATTTATTCTCCTCTTGGGTTTTATATGTCGAGTATTTGTGGGTGAAAGCAAAAAAAAAAAAAGATCATCATCACAACGAACTTATTCCACAATCGCCATATGGTAAAGGATTTTTGCTTGTTGTTTCCTTTTGCAGGATTATGTGCTACACGAGTTTGTTTCTTAAATGTTCAATGTCCCTTATCACGTCATCTCTCTGGGTCACCCTGGTCGCAGGAAGGCCAGCTTAGCCCTATAAGGACCCTAGCACTTCATAAACCACGTTTCAAACGATGTTATTTTTACGAGACATCAACGTTTCATTCAGTCCTAATATAGCTAAGCTTCGAATGTGGCTAATTAACTAGCAACAGCTGGAGTGACCCTAACACTGCAGGGTGAGGGGGGGGGGGGGCACCTCAGATGTACCCGTGCCTCATCAAAGGAAACACAAGCTCTGCCGTCGGATAAGTCGCGGGTATCTCCTCCGTCTGGAGCCTGCAGCTGATAGCGATAGTCAAGGGCACGCACGACGGCAACAGCTGTGGTGGAACACAGGCAGTCTCTGGTTAGAGCGGGACCTGCTTTGAAGGTTGATTTTCTCCGACTCCTTGCTACGTGTGTGTGTAGTGACTTATGTACTCTTCCCCTCACACAGAAGTTCTCTGCTGTACTACGCGAAATGTGAAGGCTTACGAGGAGAACGGGGAGACACTGACTAGAACGATTTTGTTCATGACCGTGACATAGTATACTTGTTTTCCTGCGTTCGTAAAATGTTTTCTTTAGCTAACACCATAGCGGGTTGAGTACTATGAATTGCCAATTAAGTTTTACAATTTCCGACAGATGGTGTTATGTACGGCTTACGATTTTGGATTTTCTCAGTTTCTGGAACTTTCTATTTTGAGTTTTTTTTTTTGTACTTGAAAAGATCTACTGTATTTAGGACTCTCTATCTTAGGAATAACTTTGTAACATCTGGTAAGAGGAGTTCACGTGGAAAAGAGACTCCAGCTACACCTGTGCGTTAACACAGCATCGCTTCCTCCATTTACTGCGGTTGTTCTTGGGTCAAGAACACGTTCTGACTTTCGTCTTCAAGTTAGAGCTTCCGTGCAGTATTTCAGAGCAAATGGTGGGAATGAATTCCTAATCTCTCCAACTGGATGGCGCGTCCAGGGTCATAAAGCGATACTGTAAATACTAGGACGGAAAGTCTGCTGTTTTGTAGAGATAAAAATAGGGCTCTAATTTTTTCATTGCTCCGTTATTTTCAAGTAGGCTTTCGTAATTTAACAACACGTGTTTCTACCTGGATGTAAATTATGTAATTTGCGCCTTGCGTACAGTCCCAGTGGGTGGCTTTTCGTTTCTCTTTTTGTACAGCTGGCAGTCCAATTGATTGACAGACTATATGATCATAAGTCGTAACCTATGAGTTAATAATATTCCCATTTGGTTGTACTTGTCAGTGTACACTTCCCAGGCCTCTCTACTCAGCCTCGTCCCTCGTAATATCCAATCGAGCTCCTGCAGAAACTCTGGGATTGAGTTCGAAAACACCACCGCGGAGATGTAGGTATTACTTTTGTTCTTCTCTTCTTTTTTGCACCACTGTTAATGTAGTTGCTGGTTGAGGGACTATGTAATCATAACCACGATAATTTAATAGCATTTCTATTTAGTTATGTCAATAAGCACTCTTCCTAGCCCCCAATAGCTCTACCCAGCCCCGTCCCCCCAAGAACCAATCGGTCCCACAAAGATTCTGTAAACAAATTGGCCGGCCCGATAATGAGGAGTGAGGCGCTTTCACCTCACGAAAACATTATGCAAACTCAAGTGCACTCGTAGCCCTCTCACCTGCCGTGAGCTCTCTTAATTAATCAGCAGTCCAACCTGATGGCCAGTCCTCCGTCTTCGCTAGCGTTCTTTGACCTCCCACATGTTGATTTTTTCAAAAATTTATGAATTTTTTTTAAAGCTGAATTTTTGAGTCGATTCTTTTTTGTAATTTCCTCGCGTATGTCTTCAGATAAACAATGACCTTTTTATACATGCACCAGCCGATGAAACTTCACGCTGCGTAACTTACGTCTCCGGTTCTTTTTCATACATGTGTGTATTTAAAGATTTTGGTCATTCATATTTCGTGCACTCGTAACCACCAACCGTTAGCTCCTATTTTAGCGTACGCAAAGCATTTTCGTGCGCTTCTCAATTATTTGTAATGTTTTTTATCCCTTTAGTGCCTACGGTACACATATGATATTACATGTAGTGTCTTTCCTACGAAAAGTGATGTTCTATTGAGGCACTAAAGGGTTATAGGGGCAAGATCCGGACGCAAGCAACGCAGTTGCATGCCTTTATAATTTCTCATGCATAATAAGGACAAGTTCTGTACGTAAGAAAATCATTTACATTCGCCTCTTATTTCTCACACATTTGTATCAGCACAACTGTTTCACGTAAGTGATTCACTGTCGTACGCCTCTCAGTTCTCGTGCATTCCCCAAAGATACGCTCGATCTGTACTTTAGCAAATGAGTTACACGTGCATGGCCCTGATATTTCATGCATTTGTATCAGGATAAGTTCTACACTTGCGCAACCTAATTGCATGCGCTCCTCATTTCTCGTACATTTGAGCAAGAGGAGAAAGTTGTGTTCGTGAAAATCCGTCCTGAGTTTTATTCTTTTTTGGTGTGCCCATAAATGGTAGGGATATTAGCAATATCTGCACTGTGTGAACACCGTCCATTTCACGGTGCTGTACCTTATCTGTACCTCGGGCCTGCCTAATTTGGCCACATGTGCTGGTGCAATTAACCTCACTGCAGTCGAATCTGACTGAGTCATTTGCACCGCCAGCTGTGTGGGGGTCGTAAGGATCCTGCTCTGAGCACTCAATGCAGCGATCCTTTGCTCCGGAGACAATTGAAGGACCTGGTGTCAGCCTCAAAGACTGCTGCTATAGGGAACCATTGAAATTTTGTTCGCAAACTAGCGTCAGGCTAACCATTGGTATCTTCATAAATTTCTAAACACTTGAGAAAGTGTATTTCTGAGACTCGCTGACGAAATTTAGAAAAATAATCTAGTAAAGTTTGATGTTTATTGCTTCTTGAAGCTTACTTTGGCCCACTTTCTCTGGAAGGGCGGGTAAAGTGATCGATGTTTTTAATATCAAAAATATAATAAAGACCGATGTGTATTTATTGGTTTGTCGGTTTATCCATTTTCTGTCGCGCTTTAACAAAACCGATAGGCGGAAATTAGCCCAGGTTGGAGGCTCTGGTCGTCTTCTCAAGCTACATTGAAAACTGATAGGTAGAAAATAAGGCCAGGTTGCAGAAGATGGCAAACGTATTTTAATCAGAGACAGTTGAAATTCAAAAATGAAGATATCGCAGGCTTGGTCTGATTCGTACGAGTAGTACCTTCTCCATACATCGAATCTTTGGCTATGTATCGGCCGACCTCAAGTCTAAATGCACTTCTTGCATTGCCTAATTTGAAATCTCAGCACTGAAGATATCTGAAGCTTCCATTGGCACTCTCATGCATGTTGATTCGTAGTTTCTTCCCGCAGATGATTTTGTTGTATCAGCTATTCTTCCAACTTTGATGCAATTGTCGACAAAACATCTTTCAATATAACCAATAAACTATCAGACAAATAAGGCTTCCTAGGGTATTCATGATACCAAATCGAATCAATTATTTTCAGTTTTGCTGAACTGCCTGGAAAAGTAATTAATTTCTTCCATATCAGAGAAAGAAAAATAGGAGTGTCGATGCTCAGTAATTAGGATGCCGTGAACCCTCATCTGGATGATCTTTAAAGTTGGCAATTGTATGAAGGGAAGCATGATCAATGAAGCAGGATCAACACAAATTCTTCGCTGTCATTTTATGACAGCGTGGGCCCTCTAGTAATTCCTATAATTGACGATTAATGACCTGCCAACTTCCAATTATTTTGAAATTCGGGAAAGCTAATGCTAGGTATACTGCATAGTTCTCTACTTTGGCAATGCCAGCGTCTTAAATTCAAGTGAGAGGAGACTTTCGTAAGGAGATTTAATATTCAGTAAGCTCCTCTGACTTCCCTTACTAGATGCATGCAATGCCTGAGTTCCAGATGGCTTTATTATCTATAGGCTGGACGGTATCAAGTTTTGTTTTTGATAGAAATAAACGTATCCTTGATGCAATTTAACTACATTTGACAACCCTGGGACCAAAAATTCTTCATTTGAAAACCCCTTTCAATTAAATCGTCAGATGCGTGGCCAAGTTAATTGAAAAATTCAGAAGACGTATTATTTGCAATAAACTGAAATTATCAAGTCCACGAAGTATTTGAACGAATGAAAAATTTTGAGTAAAACATTATAGTTTGATCTTCAATTATTCCCGACTTGTGGTGAAAAACGGTAACTTTATATAATTATTACTTGGCGCAAATTTCAACTCTTTGTCAGTAACTTTCCTTTAAACAGAAGATAGCAAATCTCAATATGCATTGAGATTGGCAAATATCTATGTAAAATAAAGATATTCTATCTCCTTTGGTAAGGGAAGTTATTGATAAAAAGAATCAAAATTTGCGCCAAATCGTATGTAAATATGGCTGTTACTCTTGGCTGATTTCTTGCCCGTTTTTATCAGTCCGGCAATTATAATGCCGTGCCTCCTTAACCGGAAGGTGATATCCCCACCCTTCTGTCGATCCTTAGCCCAGCTGCTTCTTAATTCTAATAACATTTCTTTAGCAGGAAAGCATTCTCTCAACACCACTATTGTTATTTCTTGCTCCTGATCTTCAAGGCAAATAGCTACAGTAAAACTCTTAGAGCTACGACGTGCCCCTGACATCTCACCCCTCCGTCGATATGTCTGCCGGTTCCATCACCATCACAGTTTCTGCGAGTTAATTTCCTTAACGTTTCCAGCTCTCCAACGCTAGAAAGTCACTCGGTTCACATTACCATCATCATCGCCAAAGTATCTGTATTTCATTTGTTTATGGCGCCATTTGGTGAAGCAGCAGCTAAAATAAGTGCATGTTCTCGGGAGATTTTATTGGCCACCTGTGCTGCGCTCCCTGAGACGATTGACCTCACTTCGGCCGACCTTGCAATACCAAAGCGCTATCGAACCATCGCCGTCCAATTGACAGCAATAGGGAACTGCCCTTCTCTCACCCGTGCGCACTTCCCATGCTATGTGGCTGTAGAAATGCTTACTGTAACTTTTGCCAGCAAATTGAAAACGATGTGTTATGCTGTACAGCATAGGCGACAGTATGGTGTTCCACTTCTATGCTCGCCCTGCTCGCAATATCTATTCCTGGGACTGATGTCGTATCACGTCGTGTTATGCTGTGGGTTTTTTTGCGAAGGTTCTATTTTTTACTCCAGTATAGTCACCCAGGAATTACATCCGAATCTCCTGGTTGTCTACCAAGGGTGCAATTTACCTCTTTTCTTGGGGTAAATTTAGAACATCAGGAGGTCGAAGTGAGGTAACTATATGGTATTTTAATCTAATACTCCTAGTGCTTCTAATAAGCTGGCTCTGGGAAACATTGGAGACAGCTGGCTGATTATGGGACTGCAGTAGTAGATCTGCGTGTAGAAAAGGTCGAGAACCACAACTTTAGCTAAACTGCGGCCTGAGGAAATCTTTAGTTTCATACCAGTTGCTTTTTTCTTTATTTATTATTTGCAGATAGTCTTTTTCTGTGCTTCCCCTTCTTTCTTTAGGTACTGTTTCCGGTCACGCCCCTGCAATCCTCTTGAATTTGACCGCTGATGATTGAAAATACTGTTTCTTTCTGCACATTCAAATCTTTGCCCCCGATCTTACGTCCCTGTTAGGCGGCTATGCCTCTCTCTGCACTGCCAACTGTTTACGATACAGCTTGTAATTTCCCGTAAGGGACTACAAAGTGGCCATTCCTCTTTTTGCACAGCCAGATATATCCTAGGTTTTGCCATCTCCCTTACGGTACCGGTAGGCGGTCATCCCTCTTCAAAAGCGAGAACTTCATCCTCTAATTTATCGCTCCCCGTGTAATCTGCTGCCCAAGCCCACGGTGCCATTTCTCACACATTCACTTGCCAGTCTCCCGTGGTGAGCTCGTGTCTATTTATTAATAACGGCCATTTACCGCTTCATTAATATCGTTCGAGTGAGATATTATGCTGGGCTTGGGGGAGAGAGTTCTCTACCTAACTCGGGTGTTCTCGCCACTAATGGTGCTCCATGGAACCATTGATTGCAATTGCATCTCTGCTGGAGACGCGCCCTACATGATGTCGCGCCGCGTTGTGGTTCTCCAATTCTCTACTTGTGGTTTGGTTATGTGAATGTACTATTCGTCCGCTGATCACTGTAGGGATCACTCACAGGGTGGATACGGTGGTAAAACTATGACTATAATAATAATAACTATAATAATGTACTATTCGTTAACTCTGAACACAATGCTTGGTTATTTTGAAGATGTTGGGTTACGCTGAATTTGTGTTTGTGTAATTGTTGTTAATCCTACATGCATTGGATCCCCAGTTCTTTGCTTGTTACATGCTGTGATTCTTTGATGTGGTGCATCATTTGTTTTTAGTAACCACCGGCTGCTATTGTTATTTGTTAAGAGTCTGTTTATTCAGTGATTTTTGTTGCATCCGTAAACCTCTTGGCTGGGGGCAAATTTAATTATTTACATTTACGGCAGTGCGGTTGCGTAAACTTGGATGCATAGGGTAGCATGTCTAGTACCCGTCCACCGTGCTAGTAGCCGTCCACTTGGCACTAAAACTTCCTGTGTGAAAACTAGCAGTGCTAAAAAGCCGTACGTAGGCTTAAACTGTAGGCTATAAATTAGCCTACAGTTTAAGCCTATCTACGGCTTTCTAGCCCTACTAGTTTTCACACAGGAAGTAGGCTATAAACTGTAGGCTATAAATTAGCCTACAGTTTAAGCCTATCTACGGCTTTCTAGCCCTACTAGTTTTCACACAGGAAGTTTTAGTGCCAAGTGGACGGCTACTAACTAGCACGGTGGACGGGTACTAGACATGTTACCCTAAGATCATAATTTTAGCATTAATATTAGACTACTTCCAATACAATCACTACATTTGTAAGTATTTTCCATTTATGGAAGCGCAGTCATAGCTATTCCAAGTGCAGCAATTTCGTCGTGTGTTATTTAAATTGAACACAGTTTACAGGTACGCGGATCCCTTCTATTTAGGGGATCGCAAACGAAGCATATTCCCATTTAGAGCAGCAGAGCCACGGATTATTTCCATTTAGAGCAGCGCAGTCGTGCAGACCAGCTCAGTGCCCCACGTTAGGGGCTCCATTAAGCCTAAGCGAGTGGCCTGGCGGTGCCACGGCAGTACGCACATCTCTGGCCCTCGGGTCACGACCTGTCGCAGGTCAAGGTAGCCTCGCCTCTCCTCAGCGTATGGCTGGTTGTGTAGGCTCTTGCTGCTGAGGGTGAGGGAAACCCTTACGTATTCCTCCGCCACATGTGGTATCTCAAGCCTCGACTTCTACTGTATTTTCTTTATATTTCTCACCCAAATTACTTAATAGTTCATGTTTGTTGAACGGTAAGTTACTAAGGCTAGCTCTTGCTTCTGAGGATGAAAGAACTCCGCATCCGTGCCCAACCGCCTCATGCGGTTCAACAGTGACCCTTTTTAAAGATTTTTGTACAAGAGAGTAGCTTCCATCGCAAATTAGTTCTTCATTATGTTTTATGTAGCTTCAACGTATGATTTTTTAGGCTCTTGTTGCTGAGAGAGGCAACGCCTTATGTGCCAAACTCTCATTTGAAGGGTTCACCGATATACTGTGGTATCTTTGAAAGTATCGATCAATCTGGACGTCTGTTTTTCGTGTCCACTCTGCTTCCTTCCCGATTTCATATTCTTACTTATGCTTTATTCTGTTCTTCCCCTTCTTTCCCGACTTGCTGTTCCCATGTGCGTTTATCCTGTGTGGGAACACCTTCGTGCATGGGTCCCCCGTTTCTATCAGCATACTATATGTCCCTTGCTCTTCCCTCTGTGATATTGTTCTGCTCGAAAACCGAGGCATAAACTTTCTGACTATAATTAACTAAGTGTAGCGTATTGATCAACTCCGCACCTCTTGGTCATAAATGAGAGGTACGTTGCATCATCCTATGTTGGCGGTCTTAAGATACATGCACCGTTAAATTAGGCCGGAGTTGGTGCGCCATCCACGATATCATCTGCTGTAGTTTTGTACACATCCTGGAGAAGGTTCTGTGGTGAAGGATCAGTCATTTTCGTATCCACTAATAATCGTAACGTAAATAGTAAATAATTTTTCTCTCTTAAACTGTAAATGGACATGAACGCATTTACTTTCACCAGTAGTATGAAACTTTCATAATTTAGAAGTGAAGAACTAATGCGCGAATGAGACAAACAAATGAACAGATGAAGCACACACTGAATTATTGTTACACGATTTGAGTAAAAACATCTATATTCTCGTAAATTAAAACGTCTACTAAATTTTTACTCTGTATTCAACAGAAAGTGGATATTTATGATCCGATATGTTCCTTTAGTAAACATCGCCGGTGTGGGGCAGAAGACATTTGGAAGGCATCGCCCAATGAAGCCACAGCATGGCAACAGGTCATAATTTACTCGGATCGTTGTCTGATGCTGCGAGTTTTCGTAAGATTTCTCCGATGATTCACACGCACAGGCGCCGCAGAGATTATCCTTCAACAGCGCAGGTGGCTCTCGCGTGTTTTTGTTAGTGCCGTCTTTTATCGTGGAGATTTCTGTCAGAGAACATAGCTGTGAGTGATAAGTTATTATCTGCAGCCATGTGTGCCGTCCGAATTTCTTCGGCAGGAATATTTCCTATGTAAAATATTAGCATTTCATTGTTAATTTGATCTTGTCGGAGAGCTCAGCTGTG
This sequence comes from Parhyale hawaiensis, assembly GCA_001587735.2. Taxonomy (NCBI): domain Eukaryota; kingdom Metazoa; phylum Arthropoda; class Malacostraca; order Amphipoda; family Hyalidae; genus Parhyale; species Parhyale hawaiensis. The sequence continues at coordinate 36,685,589 of LQNS02276883.1, read as the reverse complement.
AGTCGTAAGTTATTATATGCACCCGTGTGTGCCTTCTGCAGTGCTTCAGGATCTGCAGCAGGAATATTCCCTAATTAAAAAACAGCAACAGTTAACTTCTTGATTTGATTCTGCCTTTTTCTAGAAAAACCGCTATTTAGCACGTTTCATATACGTTGTAACATGACGAAAAGGGTTAACTCAGTTTAAATTTTAGAAGCTGCGTGAAAAATGCGGCTTGTGTTGGAGAAAAAGTAACATTTTCGAAAGCTAAAATTTTTTGTCAACAGCGTGGTTATAATGTCTAAGCATGGGTAATATTGCGGGTATTTTGTGCAGCACTATGGCCATTGTGAGGGAAATATTAATAGGATGAATTTGTCAAACGAGGGTGAACTGCCATACTATAGTTGGCGGCTTTTTTGAGCCCCAGCGCCTCAATGGTGTCCCATGTAAAATTGGAAGAACTTTCTATGCTTATGAAATATTTTGAAGATTCTTAGCGTATTGGGCGAAGAGCGCCCTCGAGTGCTAAAAACTCAACTGTGTATATAGTACCTACACTATATTCATGTATTTAACGGGTTACATTATGGAAGTAATACATATATAAATATCTGGACGTAGAGCAATTTTATTGAACCTTAGCCAGACACCAGTGGATAATTAAGAGCGTTTCGAACAGTACGTCCTATATCAGTGAAAAGTTCTGTTTTTTCATTTTGAAAATTACAAGAGTTGCTACTGGAAAATTTTTGGATAATTTAATGTGCCTGCGTGATGTTTATATCTTATATTCCGCCCGATTTATAAGTAAACCTATTACTGCTATGTTAATGAATTCTCAAAGTTATACTTGGTAGTACTATATATTGACTGCTGTGCAAAAATAATGGCAAAAAGTAGTTACGGTGTCCATGCTCGTTAGTGTGATTTTTTAACACCGGGACCACACTCTGTTAACGTACGTTCAAGTTATCGAACGGACGTACCAACTCGCATGCAGCTCCGATACGCCATAAGACCCAGGTAGTAGTCAAGATGAATTTGAACGACGTGCAAGATGCATATTCGCTCGTAAGTTGTGCTAGTTACCTATCGCTTAGTGTGGCCACGACATAATACGTACGAAAAAAATACACGTTACATGTGCGTGCTTGATCTTATTATAGATTTAAAATCTAGTGGCGTTTTCATTTGTTCCGCGGGCGTGTTGAACGTTCATCGTTGTTTTTCCCTTTTTATCTGCAGCGACTAAATTTGGGATGCGTGCTGCATCAGCATCAATATTGTATATTTTATAGGCAGTACCCGTGCTGTCGTGGGCGCGCATCACGTGACATTTAAAAGGCTAACGTTTGGATCTCGTAGGTGAGATATTCGCTTGTATTATAGTGGCTATATATATAGCGTGCAGTTGTACCGCCTGGGCCTCGGTATCAGTTTTGAGAGAAAGAAATAATACCAATGTTAAGAACTCGGTCACCATTGCGGCCGTAGCGTCATATGTGCCTACGTGTAGAAGGAGACGCATTTGATAAGGGCCTGAGATTTCATATCAGAAAGACTCCGTAAAGAGATTATATACTGTAAATGAGTAAGTGTATCATAAAAACAAACTAACCTTTGCTTTGCATCCGGGAAATTGTATCAAGAAACCGGTGAGCATATCTCATCAAGGGCATGCGAGCATTGCATGTTTTACTGCCAATAATATTCAATTTCACGCGCTGGGTTATTTCCTTCTACATTGAACGCTTTTATCGATTTCAATAACTTCTTAACTGTGGCATTCACACAGCTTTGCGTATATAAAATGGGGTCCTGTATTGGGGGGGGGGGGTTGCCTTAGATACGAAGGTGGTTTTAACCCTATTTTTTGGTATCAAGGTTATCTTTGTCTTTGGTCTGTGGGATATTTTCGTTTTTTGGCCACTTTACGTTATTTTGCCTCCTTGTTCCTATGTTCCTGTTCAGTGTTCTTACATGTGCACTGTTCTGTGTATGGGTCCCCTTTTTTTCTTCTTGACGCGTACATATGAACTCTCTCTCATGTCTTTAAATATTTAGTAGAGTCTCTGTAGCTTTACTGAGAAATTGAATTTTATTAGCTTATGCAGCCTCTCACCACCCATAGGACAACACAATTTTTCAACTAGAGTCCCATAGCTCACAGATCAGTTCAGTTTTTACGTCAAGGGTCTACGTGATACTGAGCCCTAACCAGACACTGCTCGCGAGGCGCGGGCACACGATTATATAGAGCCCTACACTGTCACCAGTACAGCACCGCTTTATTTTCCGCTGTACACACCGTGGCAGGATATTAGTCTAGAGAGTTGGTTGTCAGCCGCGAAGGCGCAGGTTCGAGTCTACTGACAAGACAAATGAGTTCTTACAGTACTTGGGTTAATGAGTCAACTTTGTTGTTTTGGACTTTATTGCAGAGGTACTGACCCTAACCAGCAATGGGGATGGTTGGTAAGCCGCAGGTTATCTCATGTAAGTCCTCCGTATCTGACGCCAAAGCTCTGGACAGTCTGTGCTCGACTACAGCCGTACGAAGTGTGATGCGTAATGCGGAAGGTTCATAGATTCATAAGATGTATGCAAAATTATCTACCCAAACTCGACAGGCCGGCGGCATCTCCTCGTACACCATCTGTGCCGGGCGCACCACGTAAGTACATCATAACGCGTCCTGACGGCCCTGACGACCACCGTTTAGTTAACGCCAATTACGTGCGGTTGCTGCCGCCATCTTCCCTTTGTTTGTACAGGGAAACTCGTCTTTTTACAGTCGCCACTTCGCTAATTGATGCAACTAAAGTGCGCCTCCTGCCATTAGTGATTCAAGGCAAACTTTCGCTGACACGCTTTACTGCAGGAAGCTTTTTTCTATATGACAAACAC
>LQNS02276883.1:36640240-36676313 GCA_001587735.2 Parhyale hawaiensis | reverse complement strand
AATGGAGCGATAGATCACGTCTATATCTGGACACATCGACGCTTAGTTCTTCGAAGAGAGAGCGTTTTGTTCTGGGCCCTGTGCATACGAAACGCGTGTGTGCCGTGCTAACACGCGCCAATTTCGTCTCCAGTCTTGCAGAACTTCAGGGTTTTGTCGTTGTCAATTTAGCGGTAGTGGCGAGATCGGCGATTATTGCATGTTGGTATGGGCGTCTTAGCTGTTACAGGCAGTTCTTCCTTCTACAGATGCTTTTTATCGAATTGATATTATAGGTCGGAAACTAAGTTCTTGCCGGTTTTAACACTCTAAATGTTAAAAAAAAAACTGGTAGGAACTAAGTTTCCTACCTATTAAAGTATAGCACAAAGTACTCTTGGAACAATGTATAACACAGCCTGATGTGAGTAGTCGTACCAACCTGGCGCGCAACTATAGCATAATAGCACAAAGAATTCTTGTAGGAAATTATCACCGCCTGCATGGTGTGCGACATGAATTCGCCAAACTGATAGCTATTGAGTTTATACTAAGTATGGTATGGGCAATAAATGCTGGTAATATCGGTGACATTGGAAACGATTGTAAATTTTGGAACAATCGCGAAAGGGGTACCTTGCAGTTTTTTTTTTTTTATCTTGAAAATCAGTGCCAGCAAGTCTTACTCATATTCGCACAGGAGAAAAGTGTTAGTATTAGGATGATTGCAGGCTATGACTCTTTACCAAAACATTAATCCAGGAAACTGATGCTGAATTTATACAATGTTTGGTACGGATTCTGAATGCTGTTAATATTGGTGAAATCGGGAACACCTTTTTCGAAAATTTTTTGAAAAATCATTGTCAGCAGATCCTCCTCTTATTTGCACAGAAGAAAGGTCTTAGTGTAAAAGTTATTGCGTCGAGGTATTCCAGTTCCTAAATAAAAAGGAAACGCAAAATTGTTTTGTCGTCTTTTCATGTATGCAAGTCAAGCAAATTATACGTTTGCATCAAGAAAGCTTGCAACTGCTGCCATTTGCGCAATTATGACCCGATTTATTAGGTCTAAACCTCAATTTTTTTCTTTATTGCGTATTCATGTTGTGGAATGCAAAGTTCCAATTAGAGTTCATCTGCCTTTGTATTTGTGTAACGCTATTAATAGTCTTGTAAATGCTGATTTTTCCAGACGATTTTTGTCGGCGCTGCCGTTTACGCAATAATTATCCGATTCCTTTCATCCTAGCGCCAATTTCTTTCTCTTTCAATATTCTTGTGGAATGCAAAGTTTCATTGGTGTCTCTCGTTTTGTACGTGTGGAGCATTTTGTGCCGTCTGGGTTGCTGGTAGCTAATACCGGTGATATCGAAAACAACGCCAATATTTTGTAAAAGTTGTTATCGTGGTACCTTTCAGTTAAAAAAAATCCTGAAAAAACTCACTAACAGATTCTCTTTGGTTTTTACTAAGCGGTGTTAGTATTAGAATTATTGCGCGGTGGTATGCCGATGCCCAAATGCAGAGGAAAACGCACAATCCAAGACCAAACAATTTGTCAACTCAAGATGAAATATTCTATTTTTTTAAAATAAGCTATAACTTTTTAGTAAAACATTAATTCGCCCAACGATATTGAATTTTTACTAAGTATGCATGGTATACACCAGGGGTAGAGCAAAATTATTAACCCAGGGCCGTGCAATTAACAGACGGGCCATACCAGTATCGGATATATACATATATATCAAACAAACAAAAAAGAAATAGGCTAGTGTCTGGAATCAGAAGAAAAATGTTTTTGTTGTTGATATGCAATTTTACAATAAAGCGTATAATCGATGCTTAAAATGGGGTACGTTATCGAATATCTCCCAGTTTTCGGCGGACCTGATTAAAAAGACTCGCGGGCCGGATGTGGCCCGCGGGCCATAGTTCGCCCGCCCCTATTCAAGACGATGACTACAGTAAAGATATAAAAAATACGGTAGCACGAGAGAAACCGATCAAGCCCTTCAGATCTCTAGTCGTTACCGGCTCATTAGGCAATCACATCAATAGGCTAGATGACTAGCACTAGTCGCGATTGGTGGCGTGTGTTACTTGCCACCGTTAGTAGTCGGCTGCTGAGCAGCCCTGTCGCAACTGATGACTGACCATACGTCTTGCTGGTGATGAGCACAGAGTGTTGCCTGCTGTAACACACTACGCTTCTCCTGCTCCATTGAAATAAGCTTCGTTGATAACTAAAGTAGATTATTAGATTTGATTCGATATTGAATAATAAATCAAGAGAGGCGTTCCCAATATGGATACGAATTCTAGGCTTCTGTTTAAGTGCGCAATTACTAAACGCAAGTATGCTTTTGCTCAACTGAAGTACATTATTACTTATTTAAAATAAGCTTTTAATTGCTCCTCTGGAGTGCGCTCTTGCCACATGCCCAAATGTACTGAAGGTTACCTTAGTCATGGACACCTTTGCTTTTGCGTACACCTATTTTAACTCTTACTACTGGTTGTTTGTTCTGTTCTTCCTAGATTTTCCGTCTTGCTGTACTTGTAGTCGTTGATCCAGTGTGGTAACACTCTTGGGCGTAGGTTTTACTTATCTCTCGACAGACACGCAGTTTCCCTTGTTGTCTTTTCCTAAGTAGAGTCACTTTTCCCGTCGATGCTACAAACTTAATTGCAGAGTTTCAATGCTGGTGAAGGCAATTCGTGCGATGGCCACGAAAACTAAATCTTACATCCGCTATTTTTGTCATCCGCAACCTTCTACATGTTACCATTTATCTTTAATAATTTTCAATTTAATAATGGCCATTTCCTTAACCTGCAAACGAGAGCCGCTTTGTGGTGTCAAAGCTGACCTGGTGTACAATGATATATCGTACGCATAATTACCATTAAGCGTTGGCTGCATGGGTGTTCTTCTCTGTTCATTGTTGACCCGGGAATTGGCCTGCGGTCGGACGCGCTGCAGTTCACTTTTATTAACTCTAATAAGGGAAGACTTTGGTAGCGAGCCGTTGACTCTAATAACGACCGTTGCAGCGCCGGGCCACTCCCGCCGCCGTATCCATTACAAGAGCTGCAATTGAGCTGTACGCCAAATATTTATTGTAACAGCCAACCTTATTGAGGAGAATGGGCTGACCTGCCCTTTGCTTCATATTTTTGCCGCGTATGAGAACAATCTGGAAAATCGACGCTTGAGATCGTCCCCAATAGAAATTCTGGCCGCTAAAGAAGCTAGTTTATGGGTCCAGATTCTGGGGCGGCGTTGGCGAAGAAATCTGTAATGGGTTTCTTGAATTTGTTTTAATATGTCTTCCATTGTCCCGGTCCCAACGTGCGGCATGATTTTGTGATGTCATTGAACGACGGCAATATAAATTCCACCGAAGTCAAGCAACACCCAAGGGGCCTAGTGCGTAATAAGTTATACTGAAATATCTCTCTCTTCCTTGCGAAGACACCCAACAAAGTGTGGTCACATTATGTAACGTCACCAACGGAGGCCACGTCTAGTGGTCGACATGTCTCACGAACAGACTAGGTTTTATATTTCAATGACATCGTGTCACTACATACCTGTGCGTAACTCTCCAGTACCGCTTGGTCATTGGGATCCTGACGTCACTAAAATAAATCAGTATAGCGATGTTTTACCCTGTACTGGCAGGCTGCGGAGCTTTGTATCCCGGTATCACTGCATGTTTCTAAACCAATAAACCTCGTAGTGACGTCGCCAAGGTAGGCCAGTATAGGGAGGCTTTGTGCCTCTTGATGAAGCTGATGCTTGCGTGACCACAACTGAACCGTTTCTCACGTTTGGCTTTTCGCTGGCCCAGTGGTCAAACGCGACAAAGGTGAGTACAGTGTCCGCTGGGTCAGTTTCCAACTCGGCCGACGCGTATTTTCGATTAAACACTCTGGCTTCGAGTAGTCAGAAGTAGGTACGAGGGATTCATAAATTGAGCCTTCGTACTACGTTTTTCCACGTAGTTCACACTACCAAATCATCAGCTTACATTTGAGGTCGTTACAAGATGGCTTGTGGCGTCGGATTGATAAAACTCGGCTCCTGGGCTCAGCCAGATTCAGACTCCCACTCCTGGTCCCCCAGAAATGTCCAACTCCGCAACCATAGTTACGATTAGTTTTATTCTTACGCAAGTCAGCTGTTAACCTCTTCCCCGGCACAAACGAACGTACACGTTTCACCCAAATTATTGTTCTTTTTCAGTCGTCAACTAGTATACTCGCATAAAATTCAATTGCTAAAATTACATACTTAGTTTCAATATGAAACGTTATTATCTAAATAAATGTGACGGCAAGGATTAATTCACGCACTGAAGAGATCATAGAGGCTAGGGCCCGGAGCCCTCCCTCCCATTCCTCACTAACCACGAGATCCCCATCGAAGAGGACCTCTCTCTTGCACTTGGCATACCCGCTGTTGTGCTCTCTACCTTCGCTTCTCCCGTTGCTTTTATGGGTCTCCTTCTCCCCCAATTACTGTCATTACAACCGATTTGTGTTGCCGGCTGTTCATATTTTATATCCCCGGTGCGCCTTTTAATTTCTCGAAGCGGCTTGCAATGTAATCAGCGTGGGACGAATTTGTGGCGAGTGGAGTTAGGCAGATCGCATTTCACGGATGATTACGTGATCGCGCCAGCCAGCCATCGATCATTGCGGGGGACATGTCTCTCGATCAGTGGTTTGTGCACTGATTTCAATTCCAGAGAAATGTGTCTGGAATAAGCTTTTGATGTGTCGTGGGAATTAATAGTTTCATTTGATTTTCAATGCGAAGTTTATTTCTGTGAACTATTTTTTAGTAGGATGAACTTGATATGCTTTCTTAGGGTCTCTACATCATGTGGCTTCTCTGAGATTGAGGTATAATAATTTTGTGTGCCCATAGTAAAGGTTGGGTACGTATCCTTGCTGAACAAAACCGAGCCTACCTAGTCTTGACCTGCGCTAACCAAACACTCTTAGGTAGGCCGCCTACTATACCAGAACCGCTTTCATTATACCCACGACCTGATATTGGAATTCCCAACTATAGCTCTGGAATAAATGGTTTTATTTGCTTTGATGACGAGAAAGCTAATTTTCTACGAAGCAAATTTTGTACGAACATGTAGAATTTACAACGCAAATAAATCGCTTGAATTAGTGTAAGCCTATATTTGTTTCCTATGCTAATTTTTTATATCCTTGTTTTCTAATATCACGCACCCAAGGTTCCCTAGTGCCTTTTCCGCAGGAGATATTGCAGATTGCCGCAGTTCCTGCTGACGAGGTTAGTTTTCTAAAGTTAGGTAGGTTTTCTACTTTCCTATTTCTGTCCCGTGAGGTGGGCTGTCGATCGAGATGACCGACCTGGTACGCGGGACGTCTCCAGTCTCTCTCGTGTGGTAGGACACAAAAGGGGCGGACCACTTGAGTGTCTCCTACTATACTTTGCGCCTTGTTTCCCTGCCCGTAGTAGCGCACGTGGACGCCACGCCTACCCAATGCGCGGTATTTGAATACTGCACAAGTAGTTTCTCTGTTGAAACGCCTGAGTTGCGGCTATGGAGGTTAAACCAAGTATATAATAATATTCCTAATTTTCTATTGTATCTTGATTTTTGTAATCGAAAGTGTAATTTGAATCGTGTATTACCAACCATATCAGCCGACTTTACCAAGTTTTATTCAATTTTATTACCATGTGCACCTGAAATAGCCAAATATATTCCTAACGTGGTCCGAAGGGCAACGTTGTTCGATGCACAACTGTCTGCATTGCATGTCTTGCTGTCTGTCTATTACTGATGATTGCCGAAAGAAAAATGATAGCCCTGAGGCATCGCAGTGTTATGTGCGTCTGCAATCAGCATCCTCCATATACCGTCTTTGTTTGGTGGACTATCAGTGACATTCTGCTGCACTATTCTCATTAGTGTGATGGCTGTGTGGCGATAATTGCCTCATAACTTCAGTTATTGACTTCAGCTCTGATAAGTTGCTGATTTTATGGCACTTTTATGCTTCAGCTGAGATTGCAGAGTGAGGTGCTTGCGAAGCAGGCTAATCGTGGTGTACTTGGTAGATTTCGGACTAGTAATTTGGCATTGGGATGCAAAAATAGAAGACTGACGTTTTTTGTGTGTGTTACCGTGAACAGACTTCAGTTGAGGATCTCATGCTCTAGGTCGCCTACAGCTTCCGGGCTGATGCCAAGAATGATCTATAAACGTTACGATTGTTCCGTAAATATTTATAGAGAACAATACCGCTAGGTATATTATTATTATCGATCATCAACTTCTTGATAAAAATTGTCGTTAGCTTACGAAATTACCAAAAATGAAAAAATCAAAGTTTTTACTAATGAAAACGATGACGGCAAATATGCCAAAAAGAAGTCCCGTAAATTTTATAATTTTTTTTACGGTGTAATATATGTACGTACAGTAGGTAGTGTAAGTATTAGGCCTCTTTGAAGTCGCGGTGCTGCTTTTCCCTTATAATGGAGAGTAGCTGTTGCGGTCTCTTCAAAGTGCCCTGAATTGATGCGCCGCAAGTTACCTACTTATTTTCTGAAGAGCTGCCGTCATCTGAATAGCCCCTCAGACTCTGCTGACAAGCCCTGCCATGGCAGCAAAGGACGGCTCGTAGGGACGCCTCGTTGACAACACTGCCGCTCGTATAGATACGGACGCTGTTATCGTCATCGCCACGGCCGGTGCCTCAATGTATCCTAATTGGTAATGTTGGTACGCGTGATCCACAGCCCCCGTGGGCTGCTCGTGAAATGTGAGACTCGGCTTCTCTTTTAGGTCTGGTAGCCCAATAGACGCACTTCTGTCTGTCTTTCAGAAGCGTAGATTATGGTTGTGAAGCGGCCTCAAGTGTTTGAAGATTTGGGGTTGGATTACTTGAATGTATGAGAGTAAAATTTGTTGACAAGAGGGTGTACCCTGTCGTGCTTGCCGTACTATACATTTGTGATCATTACGAATAGTGTTATTCCTATATTAGGAAAGTGATGTTCAATTTAGGCACGATAGAGTTAGGCGGTTCTTTGACTTTGTCTCGAATATCGCTTATACTATTAACAAATGAAATATCTAAATTTTCTCTATCCTGAAGCGCGAACATATCCATGGAGGTCTAAATGTGTTTGCACTTAAGTCAGATATCCATTCATGTGGTTAGCGAGCACATAATTTCAGATATCTCCAACGACTTTTTTTCTGTCATTTAAATACCAAAAATGCGTTCGAAATGAAAGTAGTTTCGAGCGCCTCAACCCGATCACCGGAAAACTGCTTTCTGAAATGGTCTGCGTTGAAGTTAAGACACTTATTTCTTGAAGTACAAGTTTATTTTTGTAAGCAGTGAGACATTAAAAGCAGTTTTTCAGGACATAGAATTAGCGCTATAAAATTGTCGGTACGTTTCCAATGAGCAACATCTATAACAGTGGGGAACTAGCAATTTGTTGCGGGAATTCTTTCAGTATATATTTTCAGCTGTTCCACCTTGTGATTTAAATTCTAAAGACCAGTTTTGTCTGCCACTTCCCATATTTTCAAGTAATCACGTCCTGTTTCTTGCACTTCATCAGTGCTAGTGTTGCAGGATGCCCACTGGGAACATCTTAAGACGAGTCCTGTAATGCTATTTATCCTTCGAAAAAAATTAAGTAAGAGTCTCAAAAAGGAAAAAAATAAAACAACAACGGTAGCGAAGAACTTCAAGCAGCATGTCGGAAATCAGCTACCATTATAGTGACTTGGAGCAACTCCTAAATTTGCGGCAACGGGAAAGAAAGAAAAAGTTACAGCTCAGTGAATTATTGAATTATTGCTGTAATGTAGTACGTAACTCCTGTAGGTGTTGCGTGTACCGCAAAAGCAACCGTCGTGGTTGCACGTGCAACTCTGTACCATGGATACGGACGGACGTGTTGTGAATACGTACGTGCCTGGAACTGGTCCGTTGCATTCCCATATTGTGGCGCCGTGGCAAAGTTCACTGACTTCCCTTTCTGATTATGTGTTTATCAGGTACGTTGTAATTTGTTAATTATATATTTCGTACTTATTTATGCATGCATCTGTCTTATGCAGGATATCCGTGAAGTTTCTAGCCGCTGCAGCGCTCTATGCTGTGTAGTTATAATGTCTGTTGGCAACTCTAGAAACGCCTAGGAAGAAATAAACATCGTCTATTGAGACAACTTGATTATACGTGAAGCTGATGTCATTGTGACAAAACGTGTAATAGTAAAACCCCATCTAGATCATATATTTACCTACGACCGATTGATCAACTTATTACGGTAGTTAATAATAAATTGTTTTAGTTCGTTAAACGATTTTAAGATCTTAGCAATCTGCTCTGAGAGTTAAATTGTAAAGTGCACAAATCAAAGAGAAAGTTGTTGGTGTGTTTGCGTTGGTGTCTGGGAGAACAGTGAGATGGTTTCTTTTTGTTCATGTGTCATCCGTAAATTACAAGCTATTTATTTTTTCCTGTACGTGTCAGCTTAGGCACTTTTCTTTTTGATACTCTACCAGTCCTTATTCTGCTGTGCATCTTGTTTTCCCCGCTTTGCTGTTCCTATGCGCAGGGACCATTTGTTGGTTGGCTCCGCATTTTCCACATACTACACGTCCCTTGTTCATTCTCCCTCTTTGAATCATAATTGCTATGGATATATAAGGACTGGCTTAACCCTTTCCTGCCTTTTGTGCACACGTTACATGTACAGGCGCTAAAAGAAATGCCTGAATTTCTAACCATTAACGGTATACCGTCCACTATTTTGGGCGCTGTTAATAGCACTATTTTTGAGGGGAATGGGGGTTTATGCTTCTGCCTTTTGGTAATCAAACATAACTACATTCAAAGAGGTCTATTAAATCTCTTTGATCGCAGTATTGCCAAAATAAACCCGCGGTTAATGCAGCACTCTGTTCCATAAATCGCTAGCAGCAAACTTATTTGCTTGGTCGTAGTCCGTTAGGAGAATTATGCCGGCAACACTATGCAATGCGCACCTCCAACCTGATGCGTGGATGAGCAGCTCGCATCTCTTTCATGCCACCGTATCTATGCTACCGAGTTTAAATTTGTAAACGAAACGACGCCGGAGCTGTGCATTGTTGCATCAAGTTGGGCGTACGAATGCATATGTAGCCTCGGCATAACGATACCATGGCATTATCCCTGAGATCGCGTATAAGCTACACCCTAAAATTCTCTCCACTGATCACGGGGTGTTCACCTCCTCCCGACGCTCAGCCCTTGGTGTGTATGCGGCTCTGAATTCAAGGGCAGTGTTCTGTGTTCTCTTGCTGATGTTCGTACTTCGGGGTAACGGTTGCTGCTGCTCTTATCCTTGAGTGGTGATATATATATATATATTAAGAAGATTTAGGGCATTCGAATATTGAAAATACCCGGGTGGTTGAGAATGCCACGTAGCATAGTCTGTAACCGTGGTCATGCTGGATATACTTGAGATCTTGTGGGGGTAATTGAGAATTTACGGGTTAATTGAGAATACTCGGGGTGATTGAGAATATTCGGGGGGTAACTGAGAACATTCGGGGTGATTAAACATAATATTAGTAATTGAGAATAATCGGGATAATTGGAAATATTCAGAGTAATTGAAATATACGAGGTAATTGAGAATCGGGACAACTGCGAATATTCCGGATGACTGCGATTCGGGGATATCGAGAATAGCTGATGCGTGCCAGACGACCGCGTGTGCTGTGAAAGTAAATTAATGTTTTTGATTGTTAAATTCAAGATGTCGTAAGTTATAAACCATTCGTGGTTTGTCGGGCTCACGAAAGTTTTCCCTGCCTTGGAAATAGCAACATGATTTTAGTACATGTTTTTGCATGCATGCAGTACCTGTGCGAAATGCAGCACAGCTTACTGCAATCATGAGGCTCAATGGTTCTCTACATACTGCCCGGCCACACGTACAATCGCACGTTCATCTTATGAACGGACGGACGTTCAGGTCATACATAATCTCGACATACTGTGAAATTTGGTAAGATAGGTGCTGAGCATGCGTTCAAGAGTTGAGCGTGCGGTCGTGATTTGAAAGTGCGGCATCTCCGTTTTCGTACCAACATTTAGTTTCGTTTGTTTTTGTTATTCTCCTACTGATGATCATTTACTTTTCCTGTTTTTTTTTTCTATTTATCCTGTTCGTACCCCTTGTTTCAGAGTTTGCTGTTGCCATACATATAGTTCTTTGTTTTGTTTGGCAGCGAACTCCACGAACAAAGAAATAGCACTTTGCAACATCTCTTCTTGCATCTAAATGTCCGCATAACAAACGGTGCTATTGCTTAAAAATTAGTGTTTTATTATATTAAAGTAGCGGTATAGTTGGACAATAAAAAGCTAAACTGAAGATAAAATTGTAATCACAGAACGGGCTAGGTGAGATTATCAAGAGATCCGCTATTTCACTATAGAAATAATGCAATTGCTGGCTATTTTAGCTAACTTGTTCTTGGTGTTCATACTATTTCGTATCGACGAGGTGCATCAAGGATCCGACCGTAGAATTTCAAGGGCGAGAGCAGACGCTGCCTGCCACGCTATGCTTCCGCCTGTGGTGTGCAGGCTCAGAGGTTGCTGACCTTCCCAGTCCTATTGCATATTGGGTAGTTGGGTGTGATTAGGGCAGTTACACCCCTGTTTGTAATAGGTTTAAACTATGCGTTAAAACAATAATTGTCTAGATCCGCTACTAAAGGTTTTCTTGGCGTTAAGCTGGCTAATTTACGCTTGGTTTATAAGATTTTTTAGCGATAGATGAAGACTTGGTTGAGATTTATTAACGCTTACATGGTTTAATTAATTGATAACTTGAAAGCGTTAGTTTAAAATTATTTTGGGTTTGTTAACATTCTTTTTACTTTATGTCAGCATATGTCTTCATTAGGTTAAATTAGTATGTTTTGTGTCAAGTTTGGTCGCCGTTTCCCATGATTTCTTTCTGATATGTTCTGTTTGCGTTCGATGGGTTTGTGATTTTTCTTATATCGTGCATACCCTGTCTATCTCTTCCTAAAAGTCTTATTACATCACAACATTCCTCTGTGAAATTTTTTTCGCTCCTGTGAGTTTCATCATAGTTAAAAGTTAGGTAATTAATGTGCAACTGACTCAGTTTCATGTCTGATACAGTACCATTAATAAAGTATGATCGTATTGTAACCACTTTTGACCACTGAATGTTTAAACATTTTCATTACATTATTTGTTTCGATACTGTACTTTCACTTCTCCGCCGCGTGATGCAGCCCAGCCAGGGTAGGTACTTTTCACAATCCTAACGGCAAACAACCTGCTGCTCGTATACAACAACCTGCTGCTCGTATACAACAACCTGCTGTTCGTATACAGAACTCGTGCTGCAATACTCCCACTTTCTCAGATGCGCTGCCAGCGAACAAACAATCGTGCCTTGCGTTGCCCTGCCTCCAGCCTGCCCTCCACTGAAACCGAACTTACAATAGCAATGGTTTTTCCGTTTTTCCAGACCAGAATCTAGGCTTTTCTATACCTATCCTTGTTCTTAGATATAATTCGTTTAACCCTCTTCGTATCCTAACGTGTCACTTTTAACCTTAATCTTCCAATAAGATTCAGCACCAAAACCAGCTTCAAAACCGGCGCCGTTGTGTAAGCAACGTCGGCTTGTGCTATTAAAAAAACACGGCATTTGCGCACACCGGGTCCGACCTTTCACTGTTCACACATCGGTGCTGGCATCACTTTATCATCTTCACCATCGGTGGGCTCTTACCCACCTCATAAATTCCGAAGCTTGCATCTTCAGCCGCTTAAGATCCCCGCACCCTCTCATTGACTGATCTCAAGCACAGATTTCTTCTCACCAGCTCACCGCGAGCGTTTGCGCCTTGTGTGTTTGTGTGCGACCGCTCTCCTTACTGTGGTATTTTCACTCGCGCCCCCCGAGGGGGGAATCCATAGGTCACTCGAGTCCTAGGCCCTCCTCCCTCATGCCACGGACGTAGGGTAGGCCATGGGAAAAGGACGCCACCATAGGCACTTTATTATCTTTTCCCTATACCTAGGCATCATCTGCTGGTAGAGAGATAGAGGTCGCATAGATTGATTCACCCATCCTGCGTTATGTAATGGAACTCCATGCATTATCTCTTAGCCCTGGACTTATGAAATAGTTTTTTTTTTGTTCCCTGACGTACTTTTTCTGTTGCTACTAATATTCATTATTCTGTTCTTCCTTCTTTGACTTTCTCCTCCATACACGATGATCGTTTATGCTCGTGTTTTCGTAGTTAGCATTGGCATTCTGCTTATCTGTTCTTTTTGAGAGCCTCATTTAACTGTCTTAGAAGTGACGTGTGGCGCTCAGTCTTTACTAATTTATACATATCCTTTCCGCTGTTGCTCGTCTACATACAGCGGAAGTTCTCAATTGGTTCCTTTATAAACACAGTGATTTTCAAAACCTGTACCTTTTGGTATACGGCGATGCTGCCTCGTATTTTCGTATGTAAATGAGAGTTCATCCGTTCTCCCTTAATAGCTTGCATCTGAAACGCATTAACTCCTCAAAGCTGACGACCCATTTGGCAACGCGCAAAGTTGGACACCGGTCCAACACCGGTGCACGCTCGCGTTTCTAAAGCTCTCCCATGTCGCATTTGTTGCAGTAAAAGCTCGTTTGGAAGAACCTCCGGCGCCGCCACAATGCTGTTGATGGCTCTGCTCTCAAAGGCTTCAGCGGTAGAACATTTTAAACAAGACGAGATGGTCCTAAGCGCGAGGCGGTCGGTGATTCTTCATGCCGAGCGGACCGCTGCGACCAGGCCCCGTCACGACCCATAGTCACGCATGATCTGGATCATGCCAGGCGCTCTGGCATTATAGCCTCTGCCTGGTCTTCTCGTCTCTGCTGCGTTGCTTGCTTCCGTCTCCGCCCTCATGTCCGTAGCACCCACTGAAAAATCTCTCATACGATAATCTATTTTTACATTTCAAAAGGTAAATTTAATCACTTTTATCAAGATTTACTTCTTGCAAGTTAAACTTAACTTTGTAGAGATTAGTCTGTGTGTAGTTAGTTAGGAGACAGGTATTTTTCTGTCCCAAAAAGACTGTGTGATCATGTTTCAACTAGTACTACTATTTCAGTAGCTGACATTTATTATGGACGCATACGAGGATACCTACGACTTTTTGCGCTTGAAAGTTCTAGTTATGAATGAGTTCTGTATCAGATACTTTATTTACTATTATCAATTGGTCCATGTGAACGCTTGTAGGCAAAAATCTGCATAACACGATGTAACGGTACTATATACAGGTATACACGTACAGTGCCTTGTCGATCCCCACAATTTTGTTTAGAGGAAAGTTTCCGATTGTTCCTTCACCGACCTACCTTTTGCTCTTATAAAATGTTAGCAAGCTCAAGTGTAAAAATACCTGTCTTCTTTTTGAAACAATATAAAGTTTATCAAGTTTCAGTGGCTGCAACAATATAATTCATAAATCTAAAAATCAAACCTTCATTGTATATCCTATTTATGTTTGTTTAAAATTTGAGGTTACCGCTGAAGAAACCCCTCTACTGCGACTGTAGGTACTGCTCCAGCGAGTTATACAATCTTAGAGCCGCAGCGATACTTTAAGTGCAAGTTGAGTCTCTTCTTGTGAAGACCTCTTCGTTTTAAGCCAATTTAGGGAAACAACGCTTGGAGTGAAGAGCGTGAATGCCCACATCTCCCAAACAGACCACCTTACACGAGCTGCTCTATATATCCGTGGATCGTGAGCACCCAAATCTGCCTGGTTAAGTTAATGTGTGGAGCACAAGAACGATACGGAGCTCAGCTACACACGACCTCCTTGCTCGACATCATACCATTATCCTTCCTACGCCTCATATAATGCAGCTTCTCTGCTCTCCTTTGTCTGCCTCTCCCCGATAACGACCGGCCTCGAAATATCTCCTCCGCCCGCTCTCTTTTCATCTCGTTTTTATGGCGCCGCGCCGAAGAATCTTCGCCTGTTCCTCGCAGTCTGGGAACTGCTGGGGAGCCCCTAGCTTCGCGCCTCCATCGAGTTAGGAATTCGCGCATCCATAGGGAAACCTGGTGACAGAGACATCGGAATCTGATATACGTCCATGTTATCCGTCCCATATTTTTTCTTTTTAATGCTGGCGGACGCCGTCTATATGATAACCATGAAAAGAAACCGAAGCGCATCAACTTTCTAATGCAGGTGAAACGTTTTATTCTCTCAGGATACAAAACAAAGCTGATCCGCTTCTTCCGTGTACCGCATGAATTTGTACGACTCTTTATATACGGTACTTCCATGTACCTATTTCATTTATAATTTTTTGGATCCGGTACATAGTTTGTGCTGCTATACCAATATTCATTTACACATTACAGTCTAATTTATGTAATCATGTATGTTCTGTAACTTCACATACCTTTTGTACCCGTATGTGTTCTTTATCCAGTGGATATTGTTATATGGCAAACAGTGAAATAATTTCCGGCCTTTTACACTGCGATAAGATCTCCATTCGACTTCATTTCATGCCTCCTGTGTTGACCTCCGGCGAGGAAATGGAGTTTCCATTTTTGTGGCGTCGGCCGCCATGAGCCGTGGGAGTCCTCGAGTGAAATCCAGATCTTATTAAAACTCGATATCTTTAAGCCGTTTCTCAAAATCTTTTGTCATTGTAGGGCAGTCGTAAAGTGTGTTCTAGAATTCGTCGAGATCTTCATGGAGCTACAGGAGCACAAGTCACGGCTCACGTTTTAGGGTGTCCTGGTTGTAAAGTGTAGCGAGTATTTGTCGAGCTAAATTATTATGTAGTTGTCATGCGAGGCCATGCACATTATGTAACTTCCGAACATACTTCCAGAATAATTGCCGTTCATTCATTGTGAAATACAGTATATATACTCATGTCATGTACAAATACACTATTTTGCTAATTAGATATATATTCTATCTGATGGACGCTCTACATTTGCTTAATCCTTATCGTATGCATCGAAACCAAATATTTTTGGAGTCTGAAGTTGTGCCCTATAATTCATTCCTGTTATTTAATAAATTTTACGAAAAATGCTTGAACTTTTGACTCAAAGATTATTTTGCAGCTTTCGTATGGGGGCATGTGGGCAATGTATTCATAGTTCCGTTACTCAAAACTTCCTTTACACACAATGGACCTATCACACTTGGTTCCATCCCATGATTGGCAGATGATATCTCAGACACGATCATACTTGATATTTGGGCTGTTCCTCTTAGCACAGCTTGCGGTTTATATGCTGTTCCGAGGTGCCACTCGATCGTTGCGTCAATGCCAGGTCGTGCGGCTTGGTGCACTTACTAAAGGTGCGTGGTCAGTATCATGTGGTCATGACATATCATGGTCATTACTTGTAATGACTTACTGAACACTGACACTCATGATACGTCACCACGCGGTTATCGCCTGATCGTCACCTCACGAAGGCAGAAGTGTAGTGTCTGCTGCGTAACACTATTCGATCAGATGTCGAAAATGCCAATGACACGGAAAGCTATCGTAGATACTACATATATTTTTTCTTATCTCTGCAGCGGCAGTATAAGCTGTCGTGTGACATTTCAGTAATACCGAAAGTGATCAGGCAGAATGGAATAGGGACGCACGTCACAAATTATTCTTGGTTTTGTAAAGTACGCTTCGACCTAATGGGTTATTTAACGTACGTTCCTCCAGTCTCTCTTCCTACCAATAAAGACCCCCCTGCAGAGTGAAGCTCCATTACTTACCTTGGTTGTCTTTCGCCACATTTTTAGCCAGTTATACATAACGAAGCATAGGCAAGGTTGCATAGGCGACAGTGCCCGTCTTTACCTGTGAGTTCGCCCCTTCTTCAATTCGAGTATCTGTTCAGAGTGTCTTAGGGCCTGTCAGACGTTTGCTGTATGAGGCTGTGTCATGATGCGGACTGAGAGTTTCCGCGACTACTCTGGTTTTTGTCTGTACTTATTTTTGTTCATTTATTCTCCTAGTCTGTCTGACAGGCTGTGACCTGATTATTTCAACTTGCTGCTCCCATGAGTCGTGATTTTGGTCATTCGGTTTCCCAGTTCTCCAGGCACGCCACATGTCCTTTACCCTCCATGAAAGTTCCTAATATAGTATTCGGTGAGGCGTAAACTAGCGTGTCTAATCAATAATGATTTATGCTACCGTGTCCGCTGTCATATCCAAGTCACTCTACCAGTCACGGCACACCCATTCAGCTGCCAATGAACACGGCCCATTGTCGACGCTCTGTTGCACAGTTATACATGCCAACCGACTGCCCCCCCCCCCTGTTCCGTCATAATTCTTCAGTCAATGCCTGCTTCTGCTATGCAAATCTCAAGGCATTTAAATCATAGCCGACAAGGCTCCCTGATGATGTCACTGCCCTAACTGAGACCTCGCTGGCGCAGACAAAGGCGTCGCTAACCAAACCAAAGCGTTGTTTATTGACTGCCTCATTGTTTCCTAATGAAGAGGATGCCTGGCGTAACAGATGTGCATATCATGCACACTGCTCGACCGACCTGCTTTGCCGTGTTGCGGGCTGTCGTACGCGACAGTTAGGCCATCTGCTGACGGTACGAGAGTGGGTAGTCGTGAGCTGTGAAGTCCTAAGAGGCTAAAGGAACATCGTGTATGATGGATGTTCCGGCGCCAACCAGTCCTGAAGCCCTTGGGCAGCGGTACAGTAGAGTTATACTCTACTTATGCTCTGCTAGCGTTCAAATCCATGCATTAGCGCACTTTTTAAGCTCATACACTGGGAGAAATTTTGATGCACTTAGATGCATCAAAATTACATGTATTTTTGTCCCAAAGCCGAAATACGCAAGTGCGTCACATAAAGTAAGTACATCATGATGATGCAAATAGGGTCTTAGGATGCACTTGCCACGAATTGATGCACTTATGTGTTTCGGTTTTTTGACAAAGTCGATGATGCACTCAGATGCATCAAAAACAGGTAAAATTTATGCACCCGAAGAGACAAACTTTGAAAAACAATAGCGATCTGCGTGTTAGTTTGTGACCGCGTCTCGCTTCGCGCGTGTAACAAAACTACAAAGCTTTTGTTCACTTTGTTTTTTTCGGAAATATGTTTTTCTGTCTGCTGCGACGACACACCAAGCTACGCCATGAAACACCTACGTGCATCAAGATTTTATCAGTGTAGGCATTGATGTGTGTGCGTTATACTTGATTTATGTTCACGTGCTTCACATCGGCGCACCAGCCACCACATTCAAGACCCTACATAAGGGCATTGGGCGTTGTATGCGTTGTACGTTGCAGGCGGTCGGCTATCGTAGCAGCCGTTCGCCAGCCACTGTTGAATCCCTGGAGAATCATTGTTCCTTTTCTCCTCTTCTTTCCCGACTTGTTCGAGGTTTCCAATCGCCGCAGCCATGTGCGCAGAACCCCAGTTTCTCTGGATATTGCACGCTTGTATGCCCCATGTTTTCCTTGATATTTTATAGGAGCTCGAAGTGTTCTGTGAATTCAGCAGTTTAATCTTCCATTGCAGGATTTAATTTTAGCTGTCCCGTTGGATGAACGCCGTTAGGTACGTATCATGCACGATAACCATGAAGTTATACTTACATTCTGAAGCATATTTTAAATACTTGTATGACATAACGTTCAGTGTGTCCTGTTACTAGGTAACGAAACCCATAAACAAAGTAACCCTTATTGCTTGTAGGAATAGCAGTATTATTAGTGTCCAAAAAATTAAACATTGTCCATCAATAGGTAAGGAAGCTTAACAGCGTAAGTCCACCGACGCGGCAGTGCGGTCCCATGGACTTTTGGTGGTATATTTTCCGGCGACTTTCAGACACGTTAGTGACATTTTTCAAAGTGCGGCATTTGGTGGGTTCGCTAACAGCGTTAAGGCCTCGCGCAGTTACTCGCCTTCGGACACGCCGTTCACTAATGAACTTCTGCTTGAACTGCTGCGAGCAGCAAGTCTTTACCACAAACTACGGCCTCATAACTGTTTCGCAAACTGCGTGTGTGCAGCCATAGCGTGCTCTCTGATGCATCGACGGTGTACCTCACTGACTCCTTCCCATCGTCTGTAACGTTGCTGCCACTTCGCTCAATTTTGCGACAAACATCACTAATGTTCCTCTTAGTCGAGTCGCTGCTCTGGTGTTCCTTAAGGAAATATGATTTAAGATGGTTATATAATTTTTCAAGCCTTGCTTTTAGTTCGTTAAATGTTTCAACATGAGGAATATGTCCTTGTTCGTTGACTATTATTCGTTTTGTTCATCCTCTTCTCTGTCGACTACTGTACCAATGTTGTTATCATTATTCCGCGTGTTTGATCATCATGAATTATCATGGATATAAAGGGAAGCCTAACTGCTCGACGCTCAATGGGAAATTATAAGATATCTTTATGCAGGTCTGTGTTTCGTAAACTACAATACTTAAGTAAGCTTTACATAATTTCTAAATGTTGTTGGTAAAAGTAAGTGCTTTTTATAAACTACTTTCCGTACAAACGAGTTAACGCTTTTTTATTCTTTGCAGGTACGTTTCACTGGACTGGTCCAGCCCGCGGGCCCTGCTTTCTACATGTCAAGGGAAGTGAAGCCGCAATGCAAAGGTTGGCCGTAAAGTCTGTGAATTTGAGGTAGACTAGCCCGTTTTGACCCTCTAATTTTCTTCCAATAAAAAAGCCAATATTCGTGGGAAGAGCACTACCGTATTGGGCACGTGATCAAATAGTCCCCGCAGGTGTCAATATTTTAGTGCTTATACTCTGCAAACTTCTAAACTTTCAAACAGATCTGTTCCTAGGAAAAGTGAAGTTTAATTCAGGTATTTGAGAGTTGAAGGATTATAGAGAAAGGGCACTTCTATTTTTACTCGATCTTACGTGTGGTACGTACACTTTTTCACCAGTATTTATATTACAGTTCTTGGATGATCGTACGTACCACAGACACTTGGGTTAAGTGTCGAAAATTCTACACTTTGATTCCAAAGTATTGTATTGTTTGTGCGCTATATTTCGTATCGTTAACCCTGTCGTCCGGACCGCGTTTCAAACTGCTGTGTTAATTTAATAGAAACTCTTTCTATAGATGTTAAGCTATGAATGTAACTGCATGGTCAGAGGGTGCCTCGTGCTGCCGTTTGACTTAGTGTTACATAACCCTATGACATCGCACTTTGTATCATACCATGAAGCTCTTTATATAATATTAGTATAGGACAATTGAAATGTTGCATATTTAATCATTAGGTACATTCTGTTTTCTGTTGTGCATCACTCAAGAAACACCGTCTCTGTGTCGCCCCCTTTGCATAGCCAATAACCATGCATCACGGAAGTGCTCGCTGCCTAATCTTATTGTTATATAACCTCTAAGGTATCGCATGCACTTTACTTGTTATTGCTATACACATTCCCATTCATCATGCCAGAGCGCTTTGTCTCATCCTGTTGTTGTACACGCACGGCCTGACATGCAAGCGCACCGAACACATCATTTCAGATAATTTCCCACCACTCACCACCCCCCCCCCCCCCCCCCCCCCCCCCCCCCCCCCCCCCCCCCCCCCCCCCCCCCCCCCCCCCCCCCCCCCCCCCCCCCCCCCCCCCCCCCCCCCCCCCCCCCCCCCCCCCCCCCCCCCCCCCCCCCCCCCCCCCCCCCCCCCCCNCTACGCCATGAAACACCTACGTGCATCAAGATTTTATCAGTGTAGGCATTGATGTGTGTGCGTTATACTTGATTTATGTTCACGTGCTTCACATCGGCGCACCAGCCACCACATTCAAGACTCTACATAAGGGCATTGGGCGTTGTATGCGTTGTACGTTGCAGGTGGTCGGCCATCGTAGCAGCCGTTCGCCAGCCACTGTTGAATCCCTGGAGAATCATTGTTCCTTTTCTCCTCTTCTTTCCCGACTTGTTCCAGGTTTCCAATCGCCGCAGTCATGTACGCAGAACCCCAGTTTCTCTGGATATTGCACGCTTGTATGCCTCATATTTTCCTTTATATTTTATAGGAGCTTGAAGTGTTCTGTGAATTCAGCAGTTTAATCTTCCATTGCAGGATTTAATTTTACCTGTCCCATTGGATGAGCGCCGTTAGGTACGTATCATGCACGATAACCATGAAATGATAGTTACATTCTGCAGTATGTTTTAAATACTTGTGTGACATAACGTTCAGTATGTCCTGTTACTAGGTAACGGAACCCATAAAGAAAGTAACCCTTATCGCTCGTAGGAATAGCAGTATTATTAGTGTCCAAAAAATTAGACGGTGTTCATTAATAGGTAAGCAAGCGTAAGTCCACCGACGCGCCAGTGCGGTCCCATGGACTTTTGGTGGTATATTTTCCGGCGACTTTCAGACACGTTAGTGACATTTTTCAAAGTGCGGCATTTGGTGGGTTCGCTAACAGCGTTAAGGCCTCGCGCAGTTACTCGGCTTCGGACACGCCGTTCACTAATGAACTTCTGCTTGAACTGCTGCGAGCAGCAAGTCTTTACCACAAACTACAGCCTCATAACTGTTTCGCAAACTGCGCGTGTGTGCAGCCATAGCGTGCTCTCTGATGGATCGAGTGTGTACCTCACTGACTCCTTCCCACCGTCTGCAACGTTGTTTCCACTTAGCTGAATTTTGCGACAAACATCACTAATGTTCTTGTTAGTCGAGTCGCTGCTCTGGTGTTCTTTCAGGAAATATGATTTAATATGGTTATATACATTTTTTAAACCTTGCTTTCAGTTCGTTAAATGTTTAAACATGAGGAATTTGTCCTTATTCGTTGACTATTATTCGTTTTGTTCATCCTATTCTCTGTCGACTACTGTACCAATGTTATCATTATTGCACGTGTTTGATCATCATGAATTTTCATGGATATAGAGGAAAGCATAACTGCTCGACGCTCAATGTGAAATTATAAGATATCTTTATGCAGGTCTGTGTTTCGTAAACTACAATGCTAAAGTAAGCTTAACATAATTTCTAAATGTTGTTGGAAAAGCAAGTGCATTTTATAAACTACTATCCGTACAAACGAGTTAACGCTTTTTTATTCTTTGCAGGTACGTTTCACTGGACCGGTCCAGCCCGCGGGCCCTGCTTTCTACATGTCAAGGGAAGTGAAGCCGCAATGCAAAGGTTGGCAGTAAAGTCTGCGAATTTGAGGTAGACTAGCCCGTTTTGACCCTCTAATTTTCTTCCAATAAAAAAGCCAATATTCGTGGGAAGAGCACTATTGGGCACGTGGTGAAATAGTCCCCGCAGGTGTCAATATCTTAGTGCTTATACAGTGCAAACTTGTAAACTTTCAAACAGATCTGTTCCTAGGAAAAGTGAAGTTTAACTCAGGTATTTGAGATTTGAAGGATTATAGAGAAAGGGCACTTCTATTTTTACGCGATCTTACGCGTGGTATGCACACTTTTTTTCACCAGTAGCTATATATAGTGCAGTTCTTGGATGATCGCACCACAGACACGTGGGCTAAGTGTCGAAATTTCTACATTTTGATTTCAAAGTAATGTATTGTTTATGCGGTATATTTCGTATTGTTTACCTTGTCGACCGGACCGCGTTTCAAACTGCTGTGTTAATTTAATAGAAACTTTTTCTATAGATGTTAAGCTATGAATGTAACTGCATGGTCAGAGGCTGCCTCATGCTGCCGTTTGACTTCGTGTTACATAACCCTATGACATCGCACTTTGTATCATACCATGAAGCTCTTTCTATAATATTAGTATAGGACAGTTGAAATCATTTTTAATCACTGTGCATCACTCAAGAAACACCGTCGCTGTGTCGCCCCCTTTGCATAGCCAATAACCATGCATCACGGAAGTGCACGCTGCCTAATCTTATTGTTATATAACTTCTAAGGTATCGCATGCACTTTACTTGTTATTGCTATACACATTCCCATTCTTCAGGCCAGAGCGCTTTGTCTCATCCTGTTGTTGTACACGCACGGCCTGGCATGCAAGCGCACCGAACACATCATTTTAGATAATTTCACACCACTCCTCCCCCCCCAACACTTTGGAACAAACCCGAGCACCGTACCTGTCGCCTGATGTTCGAACGTCGACAAGGGGAAGTTGCGCACTTCCTGGCTACGACCGAGAGGGAAAGCTCTTCATCTTCGTCGTGCCCTCTTCATACCTTTCTTCCTTCCTTGCCAACTGCAACAATGGCTGCCACTGCTGCCATTGTCACCTGTTGGAATGGCTGATAACTACCAGATATACCGCCTGTTTAGGGAGCTATATTGGTATTATGCTGATAGACCAGCTGGCTCCTACTCGGTGTTCAGTTGGCCTTTCAAATGGTGATGTGGTTTGAGAAATGGCGAGCAAATTCTGCTGTATGTGTACTCGTAGGAGTATCGTAGTTTTTCCCGCATACCCCTAGTCCGTGTTGGGAGCGTAGTGGATATTCCTATTTTTGCTGCAATTCAATTGTTTAAGACGTGATGCAGTGGAGTCAAATGTATTTAAATTTTTTGTGTAGATGTATAATCTCTGCCTCTGTGGAGTTTGAATTTCCTCTTGCTACTGGTATTTGTCATAGTTTATGCATCTCAATGGCGGGTGAATATAAATACACACTACTCTAAAGGGAAAATTTTTCAACCATTTTTCCAAACGCGCAAGTTACCTATCGCCAATCCGACTAAGTTCGCTGCTAAATTGAATGTTCCTCTGCTTTTTTGCTACTAGTTCACTTGTCATGGTTTCTAATCTGTATAGTCTATAGATTAAGATGTGCTTATTACCAGACTGCCAAATGATTTTTTCATTAAAAAAATGTCATCAGTATATGATTGTGCAAGTTTGGCACTGAAAAATGCCATTTGGTAACCGTACTTCTCACAAGTCAGTACCAGAAATTAGGTCAGTGATGTACCACAAGAGACTGCCGTATACCTATATACAGTAGAACAGCAGTGCAATATTTGTCAGGAGCGAGGAGGTGCACGTCCCTCACGCCTGACGTGCCCGCTGCCTCTCGCGGGCCAGCTTTTCTATTTAAGTAACGTGGGGCTCGATTGTTTGTTGTGTGTAGAGCTATTGTGTCTCCTGCTCAGCCCGTCAGTCGTGCAACAATGGGTACGTCAACACTTCCATACTGCCTGCCTTTTTTGAGGTATCGGCTTGGGTCACCCGTAACACTTTATATAGACACTGCGGGATACTGAGTAACACTTCGACACTGCTTGTGAAATTTTGGGCTACGGCATTGGTCTTCTGTAACGCTTTATATCTACACTGCGGGATTATGCGTAGACACTCCGACACTGCCCAAAGTGTTTGAAGCATCGGCTTTTGTTATGTATTTCTACGAGGTGAAGTTAGCTAATGGTCGAAACTGCCGAAACGTTTTCCATGATATCCCCTATTCGAGAACTTGCAGCAATAAAAACTTGAATAGTGTCGTGCTCTCGGCAAGTGCTGAATGGTGGTGTCTCCTTCTTATAGAATTATTTTTTTCTTTTTTATGCAGTGTCAGCATCTTAAGAGAAAAACTGAAGGGCGTCGACAGTATTATACTCTCAAGCAATGTATTTAACTGCTTTTCTGCCTATAATTGGAGAAATACTGTTGAGTGTATACAACATCTTCCTTCTAATCAAAATAACCGTGGAGTTTTGCGAAAGCTCTGTCATGAAGAACGTCGCTAGAATCTATACGGTGTTGACATGCTGGAATGAAGAAACGATGTGGTAGATCAATAGATGTGGTACATCAATAGATGAAGGCGCGCGTCTCGCAGCCGTTAATTATATTCAGTTTCTGATATTGTCGCAAATTAATTACGAAGGTAATTAAGCGTGTCGTAGAGTCATGAAGGCCCACAGTTTGTCCAGCTCTACTACTGTAAAGGATTTCTGCCGAAATCTGAGAATGAAATGCAGTTCGAGTAACAAAAAGCGAATTATTATAGTTATTATAACAAATTCTCTACGACTACACCGCTATCCATATGAGGTCCATAGTGTACCTACAAGTTTCACTCTGTACCAGTTTATTGTTAAATTTTCTTTCAGAGTAATGGACGTCGGAGCTGGAGTTCTCCGTATCGTGTAGGGAGAGATCGAGTGTGCCATGGCTAATACCAGACGACAGCTCCTTAATGAAGCGCCGTACTGGAAAACTGTAATTACGTTCCATTTCGCAGGCCTCAAGGGCGTAGCGTATATTGGTGCTGAGCATTCGTTGCCATAGTCGTCTGTTCCAATACTCGTTCTCTCTTCACATTATATTCGTCATCCTACATAGATTATGCGGATATAACTTTCGTGCTACTTGTATCAACTTTGCATATTTACTGTAGACGTGGTATCACCTTTAGGTTATGAGAGTTAAGAATAGGTAGGTACTGCGTAGAATGTTATCCATATTCACAACTGCTTAGTTACTCCACATCTGAAACTCGAACAGAAATGCCGAAAGCTTTGGAAATAGTTTTTCATGCATATTTTACTTCCTGTATTCTATCTCCATACTCCCACTAACTAGGATTTTCTGTTCTTTTTCATTTTTCCTGATTTCTTTGCCTATGCGCGTTGGTCCAGTGGATACAAGGATACCCTCATTCATGGGTTCCACGTTTCTACCGACGCACTCTATAGTTCTTTCATTTTTATCTCTTGCAACAGTTTTATAGTAGCCAGAAAGGCTTAAACCACATTAAATAATAGTTTTGAGTCGACTCTTGCAGGATGATACCAGAGTCTTCCGCAAGAGCTACAAGTCTAAAACTTTGAAATTTCATATTTTTTTTGTCAAAAGTCTCCTACTTAGCTACTAGCTTCAAGGAATCGAACTAGCATCTAGTTAATATCATTTATATCTCACTCAGCATTACCCGGAACATCTTCTATATATGTCATGCACAGAAAACGCTTCTAGGGCTTGAGCTGGAAGACACTTCGCATGGCTAACAGATGTCGAATCTTCCTTCCAATAATAATAATAAAATTCTATTAACGTCACACGACATTAGGAACCCGTTTTTACACACTTATGAGCATTCTTTCTTTATCGCACTTTTATCTTACCGTAATTATCAACCTCAAGACGCAACCATGAATCGGTTTCCCGTAGCAATAACATTGTCTGGACCATCCTGTACAATGGACACGATAGGGGTTCGAGTCTCATCCCGCGTAACTCTAGCATTAGAATCAAAATCGTTTACGCTTGGTTTAATTACAAGTGTTACACCACAGTGGTCTACGCGTGCGTCTCATCTCACGATTTCTTGTTGCGTCGTGATGGCAGCCAGGGGACCAGTTCACATAACCTCTCATAACTTATGAACTCGTCTAACTTAACCGTTGTGTTGACATCTGTTGATAACGGTTGGTGTTGTCGTACGGCCATCGCGCATTTTTCCTTTGTGTTGTAGATCTTGTGTTGTCTCTTGAACGCGCATTGTTTGCTTTTTAGTTTACTTCATTTTTCATTTTTGTTTTCCTTATTCATTTGCGCCTTCAGTATCATATCCGTCTTGGGCCTAATTTTCTGCTGCATCTAAGTTTTCGTATTTTGATTTATTTCTTCATTTCTTTGTTGATCGTTTTGTTGCCTGCGTTTATCTGCATGCGATGCGTGACCCTTTCTATTTTCTAGCTCGTTTTAACACCATCGACTCACTGAAGAGACTTTAAATTTAGTACCTACTACCCATACAAATATTGGCTCGCCCGAAGAACACCCGTCCTGGAACTGCTCCTTAAGGACCGAAGCGTCAGTGTCTCAAAAGCGTCCAGAGCTCATAAGGGCAGCAGATCCAGATTTACAAGGTCCAAAACAGGACCTGTAATGTGTCACCCCAGACCTTGGCCTGCAGCCCTCCTCTGCCTTCCCATCCACTCATCTTCCTTCGCTTCAGCGCGACTCGTTCAGCTCACACTCGTCTCATGCTACTGTCGGCCCTGCCTCCTAGAGTACACTAATTTATTTATTAGGGTTTTGCTTGTTTCTAAATATTTCATCAAGTGCAAAAAATATGAATTATGTAGTAACTGCGTGGTGAATTTAATGCCCTTTAAGTCATGAGATTGGTACGATACTTGTTGTTTACAAGCATATGTGCCAAATAATTGGTTTGATATTACGACAGTGAAAGTAATATTGTCGATTCTAAGATATTCCCGTACTGCACGGTTAAAAGTACGTATTTGAAAGTCCCATCAACATAATAGGACTTTTTTTGCAATGGTTTCCCAAACTACGAAGCATGCCAACTGTAGCTGTGAAACTACTTCCTGTAAACCTTTTATTTTGCATTAGAATGCCACGGCTTATTACCGTCCAGAAAACTATCCGCTACAATGGGTTAACCCTTTCTCTCATGATTAGTTATTTCTCGTAGGGATAGGACAATTTGAAATGTTATCCGATTACCACGCTAAAAGAGAAAGGGTTAAGGGTAGAGTTAAAATGATGAAGATGATACCCGCAGCACTGTAATCTTCCTCAGGATGGTTGGAACTTCCAAAAACTGCTGTTGATCGCAACGCATTGCCTTCTTACCGACCGAGGCACCTAAGACCACACTCTAGACTGCCCAAAAGCAGCCGTTGGCTCTCCTGCATTAAGCCAAGAATTTATGCGACAAGTACTGCCCTCTCGGCATGCTAACTGCCTCCAATACAAGATCTGGGTTATTTCGCTGCCGATAAATTGCACAGCACCTGCTTATCGGAATTCATTGGCTAAGCAATTTAATGACCCGTTGAAATCGGGAGGCAGCGATTGCTTACCCTTGCGTGGACATTAGGCATAGCATAAGCGAATGCTGTTCAGATTGATTCCGTGCTGACCAGGTTTGCGGAGTCAGATGGCTCAAGGCTGACTCTTGGGCCCACTCCGTTCTGACGTCGGCTTCTGGGTCCAGTCAGTTTCTTATTCCGACTCCTGACCTCCAGAAATGCCCGACTCCGACACAATAACATTGGCGCTGACTGGCTAGGAACTACAAATGCTCAAGCCGAGCGAAGTGTGGTGGGCTTAGTTGTACCTTCCACGTCTACGCCTGATAAGAAAATTTTACGTTATTATTTAATATCCGATGCCACCCCTTGTAGACATACAATATATGCCTATAATTTTCCGATAGGGTTGACTCGTTTTTATTGAAGCTACATGAAGTATACGGGTTGACGAAAGACCACGACCATAATAGACGGTGATTTTTGGAAACACTTTTAAGTACTCGTATTATCAAGTATAGAATCCGGCAACATGCTCATATTTTGCCTATAATTTTTTCATATTTAATATAATACACAAACAGAGTTTTTGGCCGCCGCAGATGTTGATATACGACTTGAGCTTCTGGGATGGCCCAGAATTTCGTTAGGGTATTGAATGATCTCCGAATTCTGGACAAAACCTCATCCTAAAGGCATCCCGGCATGCTGTTTAACGAATGTAGCTCTGACTATTATAATAATAATATTAATTTGACCAGTCTAGACCGCACTAGCTATATACTGACCGTTGTAAAAAAGCGCTTTATTTCACAAACAATTTTTTTGGGGGTATTCTGCTCCTCCTCTGAGACTTCTCTATTGCTTATGTAATAACTGCAGGGCGATAATAAACAACTACAGTAGGTGCGCAGGATTGCATGTTTTCTAACGAAAGTTTGGCTACCAGTTTGTGGCAAAGTATTATACCATCATATTTCACGCTCAAATATCGTACGTAATCAACAATTTGGTACATGAAACAATAATCGAGAACTGTTGTTGCCTTAGTAAAACTTATGAGTGCATTTTCTAGAAAAATATCATCTTTTTGGCCGCTTAATTGCAATTTTTTTCAAAAATCAAAGGCGCAGACGAGAATTTTTAAATTGATACACAAACTATATGGTTTTGTTTGTGGTTAAATTTAATCATTAGGACCTTCAGCTTTGCCACATTCCCATCACGGAACTATCAAGGGCGTTAGCGTTATTTATGACAAATGTTGTTGTATGTATCCTGCAGTGCGGGATTTATTAGGTTTCCCTGTCGTCAGTTTCGTGTGTTGCGTACTGGAACGACAGCGGCGCTGCATGGCGCGGTCCACTGCCGCCATGTCGCTATAGTCTGTATAGCAGACTCGCAAATGCATGTTATTACATGACTAGTCTGCCAGTCATAATAACGGCAGGTTGTCTAAATTAACGTACAATACAAAAATATATGTGCTTCTTGCAGTTACTGCCTATTTTTTTCTGTTAGCGAAAAACTCATCAGGCTGATAACTCGATCAAATTTAGTGGAATTCTAACTGAATAGTCGTGCGGTGCCACTCGTTTCCTGCCTACTGGTAGTTGCAATTGGTTTGTTTTTCCCGCCGTGCAAGAGCTACGTCGCGACAAGAAACCTACTTGTATGTGCACACACGTTCTTTGATGCAGACGGAAGTTTTGATACCTTTTTAAATTTTTATGCGGTTTGTTACATACTGTATACCGTATCGGCATAACGGACATTGGTATATTCATTACAAAATATAAATTATGACGGAACACCTATAATGGTTTTCTACTAGAAAATCTACGATGTGTAGAAATATAGTACGGAAATTCATAGCGGTGCGGTAAATCTACAAGCCAGTTATATAAGCGCCTTGTTAAATGGGAAGCAACCTAACATCTAATGCGTCACCAGTGCTTGTTTGAAGTCGGTCTAGTAATAGGTTGTCCATAGCGATTGGAGTTGTAAACTGATCTTTTTAACTGCATCATAAAAACGAGCGACAGTTTTGACCAAAGGTGCGCTGTCAAGTTTTGTTTCAGATTCGAACGCCGTACGATTGAAAAAATATTCTAATAACTTCAGGTGGCGTATGGAAACCGTGTTTCATTAAGGAGCAGATTTTCCGACGTTTTGAAGCCTTCTTAGAAAACCGAATCCTTATTGAAGATCAACCTCTCAAAGGAAGACCTTCAACTGTAAGAAATGATGCAAATTTCGGGGAAAAAAACCTTTGGGCTCCTGAGCTTTTTAATCGGTGGTTGACGTTGAGAATGATCGGGGAAAGTTGGATGTGACACACTTAACCGTTCATCAGAGTTTGATCAACCCATCGAGGATTAGAATGTCAAGAACACAGAGGTGCAGCGTCAAGTCCTTGTGCCTTGTCTTACTGCAATTTAAGTTAACGAGTTTTCGGCAACATAAATACTCTTGTAGCTCCTCAGCCGCTTTTTCGCCAGACTTGAATCCTTGTTACGTTTGCTTTTTTTCACATGATCGAAAATTCACCGCAAAGGAAGCCATTTTGAGACATTGAAGAAGCCGTAATCAAACAGCTATTATGATAATTCCAGTTCATGGATCGTAGTAGAATAATTTTTGCAGTCCCAACTTTCGTTTTGCTGCTCTTGATACCGCACTCCCATAGTCGACGCTCTTCTTTGTGATTTGTCAACACTTGGATGTGCATCGCTGAACCAAAAATCGGTGGCATCGCCGCTTTGGAGAACTCGATTTTTTTTTTCTTCCTTTCTTTCGATGACAAACAGATAGCGGCTGATGTGTGACTCTGCCATTATGCTGCGATCTAATTACACTCTGATTGCCCGATTATTTGAGTGTAGCAGAGATGATACAACCTTTGCTTGAACCGGCATTGATTTCTTTCTCCGTTATTAGTATGGAGAAAATAATAAAAAAGTGTGATAGCCATCTTTCGGCTCCGTGAACGGCAACGTACAGGCTTAATGCCAGTTAGCTTTCTTGCTTAAGTTATCTGATAAGAAGCCTAAAAATTACTGCAGTTTCGGAAACTTCTTGCATTGTCTTCGATTTTTCTACTGGTGCAGGAGTGCTTTCTTGGTACGAACTAGCTCGCAGTGTACGAAGAGCATCCTGTTTCTGGTGCTTACGAAGTGCCTAGATACGCATATTCTCTCCGCAGCATTTTATGACTAACGGCACGTCTCCGCCGTTTTCCGGAACCTCGGTGTTACAGGGTTTCCGCCCCCATGAGGCCCCTTAACAGTCCCTAACCTCTGT
This sequence comes from Parhyale hawaiensis, assembly GCA_001587735.2. Classification (NCBI taxonomy): domain Eukaryota; kingdom Metazoa; phylum Arthropoda; class Malacostraca; order Amphipoda; family Hyalidae; genus Parhyale; species Parhyale hawaiensis. The sequence goes on along the minus strand of LQNS02276883.1, from coordinate 36,646,132 downwards.
TAAAAGCATCGGCAGCGTCTCCGTCCATGTATCCACTTGATTTATTCTGTGCTTCATGCCCTTACTGATGAAAATTCTTACCACTCTTCTACCCTACTTTGCTGTTCTCGTACTCGGGCACTTTGCTGTGCTGAACGTTCTGCCGGTTCCTTCTTTTTTTCTGGCTCACACCAAACTGTTTGGTAGAGAGCAGTAGGGTGCGGAGTCGGATGGACCAAGCCCAGCTTGTGTCTGACTCTGACTCCTTGAAACTGAAAACCACAAACTCTTTAACATAATAGGCCTATTTTCTTCCGGTCCAGGTTCCTGAAACTACTTAATTCGAGTAATTTCCACTTTTGATTCCAACTCATTCCCCATAATTGCCAAATTGCCAAATTCCTAGTAACTCCGAAAGCTGGGGGTTCTAAACTGGAAAATACTACTTCTACTTCTTTCGGAACATCTCCCCCATACGCAACCGAGCCAGTGGATCCCGCTCACGGATAGCTCCAGGTGCGAAGTTTTTCATGCAATAGCGGTAAAGTTGTTGAGTAAGACTAAAATGTTGCAGCGCATGGGATATGGCAACCTGTTACAAAGAAGGTTAAAAGTTTCAAAAGTGTTTTTTGTTTCAACATTTTGGAATCATCTTTTCTTTGAGGACGGAATCTCTCTGAATGGCATGATGATGATGATGATGATGATGACACCCATACTTTTTTCACCAGTTGCGAAGTTTTCGAAAGTATATGCTACTCCCAACAATAAACACCACAGTATCAAAACACATAATATTCGCAAAAAAAAAAAAACACTTAGCAATCCGCAAAATGGCCTTCCACCTTAGGAAGGCCGGCTGGGCTTAGACCTGTGACCCCCCAGAACCTCCCATTGACTGTATCACTTGGGGTAATCAACGCCAAAGTCAAGAGTTGGTAATGGGCGCCGGCAGGAAGACAAACAGAACATTTAGGGAGGATCTCGGGGAAACACCATCAGCTCATCTGGGCGACTGATGTCTCCGATGACAGCTGAGCTGCTCAGCCCATTACAGTTTTTCATTGAACATTCCATCTCGTGAACCCGCATGAACTCTCCTGCATTAACCTAGAGCTCTGGGAGTATTTTTGTTTCTCTTTCTTTCTTATCTCGGCAACGGAAACCTCGTTAGGTGCTTCCTGTCGCTGCTTATCGAGATGTGTGCTGCAGGGGGGGAGGTGTTCCAGCTGCTGGATTCGCGCGCCTTTTCCCGCACGGTGCTGTGCGGTGGTGTTGTACACGGCCGATATTTTTCAGTCGTTATTGTTTCAATTGCTCTGTGCAGGGCCAAGGGTTTGAAATTATTGGTCTGCTGCTGCGAGGGTTGCAGAGTCGGAGTCAGTGTAAGAGTCAGGTCTCATGTACTTTTGGGGACCAAGAGTAGAAGTCGGAATCAGAAAATGGCAGAATCCAGGAATCGGAGTTGATGAAAATTGGCCTGTCTTGTAAAGAGAAAGTGTCGGAGTTACTATGGGGTCCAAAGTGTCGGAGTCAGACACTGGCTCGATCCAGGAATCGAAGTCGGACTTCATCCATGCGACTCCCCAACCCTGGTAGCTGCACTACCTTAGCAATAATATATTTGGCCGTCTAGAAGCTGATGTACGATTTCAGCTTCTGTGACAGTCGAAAATTTTGTAAGGGTTGTGTGAAGTGTACGCAACTAAATTTACATAATATAATCATTGAAAAATTAACTGTATGACGAGATATTAACAAATAGTTAAAACTGCGATGGCAACTCAAAATGTGAGTTCACCAAGTGTAGTAGTGCAAAACTCGTAGTGAGCGAGACTTAACAAATAACTTAGATGACCTGCAGCAAGGCTTTGGCACAGTCAGGATATTTCTATTTATTTTTCGGATTTAAGACAACGGCTGGTTGTCAGTGAACAGTCTTCGAAGGTATTGCAAAAGCTAGTGAAACAAATGATTACGGTTTTTGGGTAAAATAAAATTGCACGTTGATGAATAATCCATCACACCGACAATAAAAAAAAAAGATACGCCACGTTAACGGAGTATCGATACTCTCTGCATAGGCACCAACATGGCTTAGTTCGGCGCACCTCTCTCGTTTAGTTCTTTATTTTGTAGAGATCAATATTTTCCTGAATAACTGTGGTCAAGAGAGCGACCCATTTAATGTACTCAACAACATGAAATATCTATTCGGTTATCTGTTTTTACGGACATCAGTCGATGAAGTCAAAGTGTATGAGAATTTATGATTGGTTATTTGAGTTTGGGCTATTTAACTAGAATTTCTACTCTAGTATCACAGGTAAGGTAGGTTAAATTTCTTTTCTTTCTCACCTCTCACACTTAACTCATCAGCTACATGTGTGCCGTATCGTATCCAGCTGTGGAACGAAACCCGTTCTCTATGCATTCCATCGCTCGCATCCTGCCTTTTAAACTTTAAATGTCCGGTGACGGTTGGAAGTTACTGGGTTACAGTAGCTGCGGCGTCCCCCTCTAACAGGCACCCCGCCCTGCGTGTACCCGACCGCCAGGTGTTATTCGGTGTTGCCATGTGTGCTGCTGTGTTTTTTTTTTTGTTATTTGTCAGGCGACGTAGCGAAGACGTGCCAATATCTTGCCATTCAGCATATGCTAATGTGTAAATTTTTTTGTTACCTCCGCCAAGGAGCTTATGTTTTCGTTGGGTCTGTTTGTTTGTCTATTTGTTTGCCTTTCTCTTCGTCTGTCTGTCACCAAGATAACTCAAATTAAAACCCATAGACGAATTTCGACGAATTTTACAAGAACTGCTTAATCATTGTTAGATGAGTTGGGAGGAACAGATAATTACTTTTTGGTGAAGATCCTTTCATCCGTTTGTTCGCCTCATTTTTCTTAATGTTATAACTTTAAAAGTTATGGACAGATTTTTATGAAGTTTACACGAGCTATTAGATACATCACGAGGAGTAAATAACCAAATATTTGTGATGATGAGTTTGTTTGTTCGTTAGTTTGTCGCTGTTCTTACTTTTGCGCTTGTTAGCGCAATAACTCGAAAGCATGAATGGATCTTTATAAAATTTACAGGAGTTGTTAGTAATGTTAATAGACATAAGTAGTGTATAAAGCCGCGAGATCCCCGTTTTTGAGGGTAACCTACGGTTTAGCGGGGGTCAAGGGGGGGGGGGCGCTAACCGGAGTGGGCGGGGCCTGGGAAACCGGAAGGGGCGGCGCGATGACCCGCCTGCGCGAGGGGAACCTACCCTCAAAAACTAAGGACTCGTCGCCTTATACACTACTGACATAATGATTAAATTTTGGCGCAGATGGGTAGGTCCGTTTGTGTGTTTGACGCATATTTGGCATAATGTTTGTTAGCAGCATAGGCAACTCAAAAAGTTATGAACGGATCTTCATGAAAATTGCAGAAACTATTAATACTATCAAAAGGTACAAATGATTAGATTTTGGTGTTTATACAATGAAAATCATGGTTTCAAAGCCAATTTGAAATTTTCGTTACCTACCGTTGCCTTGCTTGGCGGAAGTATGCACTCTCAGAGTACTCTTGTTTGTGAAGTGACTTAGTTATATGTTACCGTATGTGCTACATTGTCATTTTTGCCGTTGTGCCTTAGACGGTGTAGCTGCATAGACAAACTGTAGGAATTATTTCGTCCGTTTTATGTACGGGGGATGAGTCGCTCGTCCCCCCCCCCCCATGCAAGAGAACTCAGCCAAAGCTTTGGGCGTCTTGTTACACGTTGCTGTGCTTTTTCATTCTACGTATTGCTTCTGGTGATTTCTTGAATGGTGTACCTCACCTGTAACCGTCTGCTGTGTCTTTCTCGCGGCTCATTCCACTTAACCCTATACCGAGCCCTTTGAACGTTTAGTTTCATAGGAACAGCAGTGCTATTTAAAAGATGACTGAATAGTCCATCTGGGCAGTCAGAGCCAAATTTCTACATGTCTCTTGGTTCTTGATCGCTGTATACAAACTCTGTGGGTACACGGAGGTGAAAACCAGCAGCCCTAGAATAATATTGACCGTTGGGGAGCTCATCGTTATACATATCTTATCTTTAAATTTGAAACAATTTCCTTCCAGCGTGACAGTAGAGCTGGAGAGGCATGTGCTCTTTTCCGCTGCAACTTTGTCTATGATATAGGTAGTCTCTTTACAGTAAGAGAGTATTAACAACTTGATGCCTTCACTAAGTAAAAAAAAACAAGTTGCCTATGTGAATTATAATATATTTGGAATACTCTTACTTCCAAGTCACATTCAATCTTTTCCTTAATGACTTGTTGTACGAGTAGCTAATATTTTTTATGTTTTAGTGCTTCTTGTTGTCCTTTACCGATGCACCCTTACGGTGCTGCAGCTAATGGAGAAAGAGGCTTAAACTAATATGCTGTCTAAGCTAATTTTACTGATTCCATTTAAGTTGAGTTTTCGTATTTCCCTATTCATATACTACAATTGCGTCCTTTGTTTTTATAGATAACTTTACAATGGGTTGTAAGCCTGAGGGCAAAAATTACATTTACGAAAAGTTTTATGATAAATAACGACGCTTCACGCTAAAAATATCTAACTTACATAATAACAAAAGAACCTGAGGCCAATATTGCCTATTACTCGTTTTGAGCATCACTATAATTCATCACACTTTGTAAAATATTATCGCCATGGAATCGTGACAAAAAGTACTCATCGTACAACGTATCGCTGTGAGAGATTCCTTAGAGAAAAGTTCCCAGTCGCTGTCACGGTGAGCTGATTCTTCTTGTCTGTCATCGCCCTAATGTTCCTCAGTTGTCGCACTGCCAGCCTGGCAGTGTAGACTGCCTGCCTGGCCTTCTGAGAATCGAACTCTCAGTGCTCATTTATCACTTAAATGGATCGCTGCTTCAGAAGTGCATTAGAAGAAGTTACGAGCTCTTTCGTTAGGGATGATATCTGGGGTGATCAGTATCAGCTTCTGATGTAGCTCAATCCAATTCGATTTGTTTCTTTCTCTAAAATATACCTGGCAAATTTCACGTGTCGATCCAAAATCTAAAAATTTTGCCTGATAGGTAATGTTTACAATTTGAAGTTTTAACTAAATAAGAACTAGATAAGTAATAGGTATTCCGAAGCTGTGAAAAGGTGCATGACAAAAGCAGTTGCTGCGGCGGATCCACAGAGCAGTTGCTCCTGCCAAGAACTTTCTCTGTATTTCCTGTATATTAAAGTGTATATTTTTAAACTGGCCTTGTTGTGTTAGCTCCTTAGTAAAACAAACATGCATGGCCATGCATGTTATTGCAGATTGATGCGGCTCCTGTGTTTTTTTGGCAAGTTCACCTCTCATCCTAGACACATAAAATTACTATATAGTCTAGGTACCTATATCAATAATATTTAATTTCCCAACATGTTAATCCTAAGGCTATGCCAGACATCAGGGTACTGGGGGCTCTAATGTGGATCCTTGTGTCAAAACGACCTTGTTATTAGAGTGAGTTGTAGTGACGCGAAAGCGATGTTGTGTAGGCAACAGTGGGGTGTGTGCCCGCACTCCGCGCCTCGCTGGAGAGCACTGTTCGTTTGGGCTGAGGGCTCAGTGCGTGACTTAGTCAAGTCATTTGATGTCGTGATCTGCCGCGGGTTGTGAGCTTCCCCGAGAACTTTATTTATCTATTCTTTATTGCTTCGGCCCCGGGAACTTTGTTTAAATTTATATATTCTTTATTGCTTCGGCCCCGGAAACTTTGTTTAAATTTATATATTCTATCCTATGGTAATTAACAAAAATTCAAATAGAAGTCGACACGAGCTAATTAAAATTTGACGTTTCGGAAGCATCCTTCCATTTTCAAAAATCTAATAAAACCTTCTAAGGACATATACCT
>LQNS02276883.1:36603797-36638684 GCA_001587735.2 Parhyale hawaiensis | reverse complement strand
AAAATTTTTGTTGTTAGGTATATGTCCTTAGAAGGTTTTATTAGATTTTTGAAAATGGAAGGATGCTTCCGAAACGTCAAATTTTAATTAGCTCGTGTCGACTTCTATTTGAATTTTTATATATTCTTTATTGCTTCGGCCCCGGGAACTTTGTTTAAATTTATATATTCTTTATTGCTTCGGCCCCGGGAACTTTGCCTAAATTTATATATTCATTATTGCTTCGGCCCCGGGAACTTTGTCTAAATTTATATATTCTTTATTGCTTCGGCCCCGGGAACTTTGTCTAAATTTATCTATTCTTTATTGCTTCGGCCCCGGGAACTTTGTCTAAATTTATATATTCTTTATTGCTTCGGCCCCGGGAACTTTGTCTAAATTTATCTATTCTTTATTACTTCGGCCCCGGGAACTTTGTCTAAATTTATATATTCTTTATTGCTTCCGCTCAACAGTACTGTGAGGCCTGCAACCCCAGTTTATTATTTCGTTACAGTAGCACAAGACTTACTGCAGGTCAGGAGTATTGAAGGTTCTTCTTCACTGTCAGTTTACAAAAGATGTTCTGTCCTTACGGATGTTGAAAGCGAGAGCCTTTGTAAGCGTAGGTACTGCAGCCTCTGCCCTTGAGGGACAGATGCCAAGAGCATCGTGCGGTCAACATCTGGGCGTAGGTTCAACTGGCATATCGCTTTTACTAGGTACCGTATCTATGCTACCGACTTGAACAGTGTATCGAGACGACGGACGAGCTGAACGTCCACCCATAAGTTGAGCGTGCGATTGTATAGTGGGGCCCCGGTATTAAAGAATTTGTATTCAAGTTCCTGCCCAACATAATTACGCGGCCTGAATTTGTGGTTTTGTCAATTTCGCTGGGATTTGCGAGACTCTTGCGCAGAGCTCGAGGTGGCTGCGGACGGCCGCCGCGCTCCGCAGCAGATTTATTAGACGTAATTTTGCGGACTCGCCGCTCAGCCGGAAGCGCCGAGCCGTTCTTCCCACGGCAGCCTGGGACGCGCGGGGCTGCGGCGAAGGACGGACGGACTGGCGGACGCTGCAACGGGAGCCTGAAACGGCTGCCGTTTTCTAAAAATTCGGCTAGGCTGCAAATGTACCTACGCCTTGCTTGGAAACGAGTTTTGTTTTCTTCTTAGGTGCTGTCGTTGGCTGAAACAGTCAGCCGCCAGTTGGCTGAAACAGTCAGCCGCCAGTTGGCTGAAACAGTCAGCCGCCAGTTGGCTGAAACAGTCAGCCGCCAGTTGGCTGAAACAGTCAGCCGCCAGTTGGCTGAAACGAGCAATTGTTAATTGGGACGGGCTGCCGTCGACTTGGCTGAAATAGGAATTTTTTTTTTTTTGTTATTTGATTAAAACCACTGAAAAAGCTGCACTTGGCTACGGCAGGCTAATGTGGATTCGGCTGAATGGAGCTGCCTGATTAGATTAGATAGGCGGCAGTAGACGAACCAATAGGCCCTTTCCCGAAGAGACACCAGAACCTACGCCCCGGCCCTCTGTGAGCTATTGACATCGTGTTAGTAGGATATAGAGGACTGGAAGAAAGAATAAAAGAAAAGAGAGAAAAAAGGGGAAGAATCCCAGCCAAAGAGACGATCATGAATGCACGCAAGCACGATCAAGAGCCGCCGATATGCGGAGCTTAGAGATGATACAGCCGATGATCTTTAGCTGATATTCTAAGGCGTATTTCATAATTTCTGAAACCGATCATCACTGACTTGGCCGAAATGAGCTTCCGGTAAATGAAATAGGTTTCAATGGCTAAAGCATCCTACCATTAGCTGTCGCCCATAGTGTGTAATAATATTCAGTTTGAAGCTCAGTTAACGTGAAACGTATAATACTTGTCTGTAGAGCTGTATAGCGTCTTATAAACTTTTGACCGACGATTTAACTGCTAAGTCATAAAATGAAGAACTTGCGCAGTGCTGCGTGAAGAGCTGATTATGTCAGCATTACGCTCCTGTATATTTTTCATTTGGAGACCATTTAGAGAATTTTTCATGTATTTTCTCATTACTGCAGTCACTGCGTCATTATAGCTGTGTGATTCTTAGAGAAGCAATCACGACTACTTGTATTTTTGTTCGTCATCGGAGAGTAAATACCTACAGGCTGTCACAGTTTGCACCATTTACGTCTTGTAAATGTGTTTCTCATCGAGAGACACTACGCCATACTTCACCTTACACAAGACTCAGAAGTCTTTTCTTACAGAAGATTTACACTCAGATTTTTGCATACGACTCAACAGCTTAGATTTTTCTCCTTGAAACTCACAGCTCATATCTTTTTTTAAACCTTCCTTGGGCCGAGCTAGAGTATATATAATAAGCTGTGTTCCTTCACAGAAATTATCGATAGTTCAAGATCGTCTCAGTGTCCTGTTAGTGTTATAAAAACAACTCTGTAGGTTTATCACATTCTCGATAACGATCCCTAAATACCGTACATCACATTGCACGTTCGGCTTTGTAAACGCATATCGAGATTTTCCAAGTCGGGAGAAACGTACTCACGGCAGTTATAGTTACGGAATGTTTATAATGGGAAGTAGGCCTAATAGTATAGTAGCTAGTATATAATAATAATTCGCTTGTAAAATTCTCGCTGAAAACTTTACCCGGGCTTATTTTTTTAAGCATCCACTATACTATCAGTATGTGAATGTCCTATAGTTTTCATTTACTGTGACTGAATATATTAGCAAGAACGGTGATTTTTCCAACTTATATTTGATTTTCGGCTATCTCAGTGCATATATATGTGTGCGCCAACGAGATGACTTTTACCGACACTTGTATATTATGTCGCCTTAAATAATACTGCAGACGTAACGTACAAGCTGCTAGAAGCACTCTTGCGATATATATCCATTACTTTGCATATTTCTTTTTAACATTTCATGTTTTAGGCAAGAAACGACCTGGATGAGAAGGTACAGCGAAGAAATGCGACACTCGTGGGTGACTTTTGGTCGTAGATCCTCGTGGGAAGTGTCGAGTATCTTGTGGAAGGTGTCGCGTGTATTTTTTTTTAATCAAAATCGCTATATTCGTTACGATTATAAAAACATGCTTAACTAAACTGCGGGTGTCGTGGGACCTCGTAGGGTATCTTAGAAAATTAGAAATAAATATTCCTTCACTTTCCTGCAGTAGCTTACATCCCGATGCCAAAGTATAACTTTTTTTAACAACGCTGTTCTTACGGTACAACATTGTTGTTCGGCATTTTTGGGTTAAATTTATGTTATCGTACATACGTACGTCACAATATAATACAAGTGTGACATTATTTTAACATGTAAAGGGCCATGTAGATGCTTTTTCGAAAATCTTTACATTGCACTGACTTGATGAAGTTAGTGACCCTTCTCTTTCAGAAACCCCAGGTCAAATTGCCTGCTGATCCAGTTGTGATCTGCGCGCTTCCGTCGTCCGGACTTGAATCCACCGCCGTCATTTAGTTTAATTGTGAGATTTGAATACCGAGATGCGTCAATTTAGCGCTTATTAGTTCTATGAAAGGACGAGTATCATAACTCTGAGACGCTAATGGTCGGTAATGACCAAATTTTGTCTCATTCGTTTCTGCTCACGAAAGTCATAACATTCTTTCTTGCTAAATGGATCCATGATTGCTTCGCCTCTGTTGCGGAGAAACTCTGCAGTCGACAATAGATGCAAGTTTTATTAATAACTTTCTATACCTAAATGTTTTTAGCTAAATTATTTCACGTAATTTAGTTCATCGGGATTCTATCATGGTGCATACTATAGCTACCGCATGAAAACTAAGAGTATGTGTAGATACGCAGTACTAAATGCTGCTAATATTTACGTATTTCCTGTTTAATTAACTCGTATCGTAGTGAGTAGTTCTTGATATTCTTTTCTTTGCATGTTGTCTATTGCATTGACTCTGTATATTTGTTGTACACAAAGCTTAGCACATGCGGTAATCACCTTTCGTAGTAATAGCGCTGTTTGTAATGTGCACATGTACGTACGGTAGGCACGTAACGTAAATTAAGACAGAACTGTACATCATGCAGGTGATAAGTCTTTCAAACTACTTTCTAGTAACGGGTACAAGTTAAACAGTTCCCTGTTTTGGTTAGTATATCATCAGGATTTACAAGATGTGCAAGTACATATGGGCGTGAACAGAGCTATAAGTGGTCGTAATTTTCAAACTAGTGTACGCGGATAGAATGTCGTACAAGCTGAAATCGTTATCCTCTTCTCATTCACTAGGTATGTACAGCAAGGAAACTGCAAACTGTTACCTCTCGTTCTGGTTTCGATATTTTCACTGAATAGTTTTAGTACGCTACAGTTTTTCTCATTAAACTTTGTGCTGTATTTTGGTTTACTGCTCTACATACACCTAACAATGTAGATACAATTTTACACTGGTTGAAAAGGAGTCATTCACAAATATGAGTTATATATTGTACGAACGCTCGTATGCCGACGCCAGCATTCACAGATATAGCCAGCTGTACTTGTTTGCATAATGCTGTACCTAATACGAAGCAGCGGAAGTCCATTTTCTCGTCATAATGAGGACTACATTGTATTAGAGACGTAGTTCATCTTCAACAGATAAGCTTAGCTGAAATCTCTAAAATACAATTCGTTCTTGAACGGGGCTGATGCAGCGCATAGTAAGTGCACGCAGCTGTATATGTGATCTGCACCTATCAAACTTACTTTCATCTACATGCAGTGCACACAAGCATCACCTTGCAGCTCTCACTGTATTATTAGCCTCTGTTCAAAAGACTTCTATGCTATCATTAAGTGCAGCTCATTACCTTGCAGAAACAGTGTTAACAAATGACATTTATAACTATTGGGTTTCATAACGACACCAACTAATTATTTCTCAAGTTTTATATGCCTTGAATACATCGCTGAACACGTCGAACCAGAAGCGATCTAAGCCTTGCAGTGCCACATCATCCAGACCTCCATAGTCTGCCCTCGCCAGTTTTTGTTTAGTGCCGCAGGAATATCTTCTCTCGATTGATAATAAACTCCTCCCTGATCATCGTGTGAATATGACCTCTGCTAATCAGTGCAACTATGAGGATATTGCTCCCCACCGCCATATGTGCCATGCTGGCTGACCGACTAACCGAGAATTGCGACTGAAATTCACTTCTTGTAAAAACGCAGTGAAGTGCAGTGCAATGGCTGAGAATTAGTTCTGCCCTATTTAGAAAGTGCTTTTGAAAATAATAGACCAAGGTAATATTTTTTTAGACAGGAGGATGCTGTTGGCTAAGAATTAGTTTTGCGTGTTGAGAAAGTGCAATTGTAAGTTTGATAGGATAAAAATAATACTCTTTTGACCAACAGGAATATACAATACGTACTCGCTGGCAAGTTGTTCTCACGCATTTAGAAATTAATTATGAGTTAAATCGTGTAAACTGCGACATTACTGTTCGAGCTTTCTAATATAAATAAATTTTAATGTAATATAATATTTCTAATATAGCTATAAGCTTTATATTTATGCTTACAATTTTCACAATAACTAGTGTCACTTAATTTAATCCTTTATTTTTTGTAGCTGATTCTTCTTGTTTATCTACAGAAAGGCAGAGGTTCTGTCATATTTTTTTTACTGTTATGTGCCGGTATTGTTCATATTAACGCAAATCTGAAAACACAATCGGCCTGTTTACTCGCAGCTCCCTAATCGCTATAGTGGGCTACGCCCTATACTGAGTGTTTTGCAGGATGACTCTTTCTTATTTTTCTATAATTGACACTAGCAATGTTCGCATACCACTAATCAATATTATTAGCATAAATAACAGAGAAGCTATCATATTAACATAATGTTCGATCAATATGAACATTAATTTTCCCCGCTTTCTGTTCATTATCATATGAACATTTTATACTCTGGTTTAGTATATGCGAAAGTGGAAATAGTGCTATTTATGCGTGCCATATTAATTCTAGCTGCGAAGAGTTAAATCTCATATCGTTCCTAAATCCAAATTTATAAATTTTGTTATCACGTTCACAGCTTACAACTAGTGCAAAAGCAAAGCGCTCCGTGATACGATCAAGGAAGTACTGCACATTTCCATTATACCTCTACTCCCCGCACAGTACAACCCGTACGTACCTACGACGTTGGTCGCTCGTTACGAAGAGCAGCAACTTCGCGACAGTCGTACCGGAGTACACGCTCAATTGTTCGTTTCCCCGTTTGCTTCTCCTTTTCCAAGGACACTTCATTTCTGCTGATATAGGAGCCGTGCACCCGCTTCCCAGGCCGTGTCTTATGAAGCGGGCTGAACCTCCAACATGTATGACTCTGAGGAGCGCTTGTCGTCTTCCTGCAGCACTGGTATTTCCTACTGTTACTGCTCCACTGTGGCTTATGGTTACGCGCGTAGCGTGTGACGCAACCTTGGAGTTATTAGGGGTCATTGAATTGCGGCATTATAAGTGACATTATTTGCTTATATCGCCTTGAATCGGTGTATAAACGTGCGCGTGGGAGACTCCAGCGTCGCACTGCATAAATAGTGCGTGGTTTATTTATCTAGTTGACTTTGCTTACTAGCTATATGTGTTATCGTACATCATTTAAAAAGACAGTATGATTAGTTAATGTTACTATTTAAGGTTTACGTATCTGCTATAATACGTTACTGGCAGTTTTTGTTTCATTTTTCCTTTTCATTCTTTTGTCGGTTCTTCCTTTATACCAGCGCGATGCCACTCTGTATTGCTGCCCTAGTAATTCTTCAAATTTTCCTTTTCTTTCATTTGTCTGTACATACTACGCGTTGATCCGTTGCAGCAACAGCCTCTTGCATTGGTTCCACGTTTCTATCAACATTCTGGATGTCCCTTTTCCCTTCTTCTGTTTCATCACCCTCTCAGTGAAAGTGGAAGCCTGAGCTCTACACCATAATTATACCAATAAACTTTCCTCGTTTCCCCCTGTAATGCAGCGCGTCCCACTGTACATTACAGGTACTGGACACACTTGACCTCCTGCTGACGTGTGCGGGGACTCGACCCTCAATAATTGCTGTAGGCTGTCCCCCTTATGTGTCCTGCCTCACACGTGTGGTGATATCTTGCAAAACCTGTTATCTGTACTTATCTGTTACAGCATCGTAGTGGCTTTGACAAGTTCTTTTTCTGAAATTGGCACACAACTGACACCTCTTGCTGCGTTCTCAAATTCTTCACGCGCCGGCAAGCGAGTGCTTGCGATGTACTAGCACATGCGATAAGCCGAACCTCGTTTTTTACCACATCATGTCCTCCTTGACTTCCTTGTAAAGTATTTATTATATTATTACTAGACCGTGTGGGGGTCAGTGGTGCTTGCATTATCTACGGAAACCAGGCGGAGTCCCTTGAGCTAGCAGCACCCAGGATCGGTGTATGAAATTCAATACATCTCTGCATCAGGGCAGATTTGATTGTGATCGGCACAGCAGCTGCTGCCACGCGTCTACCCCTCGAGCTCCTTTGTTTCGTCAGGGTAGATTTAACGAGCTCGCTCGGTTAATATTCTGAAGTTGTCGTGCGTGTTGTTCCGCTGTGCCCATGTTGCAGCTATGTGAATGATTGAAGTCTTTCTAGTCTTTTTTTTCTTTCGGAGCTGCCACGCTACTCCGGTTCCAGTTCCCGCTAGCTGGGTTGTTACAGAAAAGTTGTAGTAACAGACAAGTTATACTGACCCTGGATATGCCTCGCATTTACTACAATCCAGCTCCTGAGCTATGCCAGTGTTGATTTATGATTTTCTCTCTCGTTCTGGAACTGCCACGCTACTCCAAGGTTCTTATCTTGGTTGATGCAAAATTTTCTATTTGATCCTGGAACTGTCTCGCATCCATTGCTTTCCAGTTCCTAAGCTATGCCAGTGCTGAATTATGATTTCATTCTCGTACTAGAGCTGCCACGCGTCTCGCACCACAGCTCCACAGGCCGGCAGGTGGCCCATCAATACACCTCCTCCCCCACCGGATACTCGGGGTTCCGCCGACTGACCGGACACCTACGTGTCTTGCACCTTCCTTCGCCCGGACCAGCGCGCCCTCGACCGCTGCTTGTCACTGCGCGCCAGTTGTTGTGGTTACTGTCTCTGTTTTGGGGGCCGTACGTCTCTTGTGCTGCTCTGTAGTGGGTTCTTCTGATAGGCCACGGGGACGCGAGGCCTGTTGTGGGACGAGGCTGAGGCTTAAGCGTCACCACTGGCCTGCCTCGATGACGTCACTGCTTGCGTTAACGAATGAAGCCATGAAGTCACTGGGACTGTTACGAAATGAGACTGAGGCCCGATCGTCACTTGCAGGACGTTTTGCTAATGCAATCGTAATTTGGATGTTACGGAAGTGACGGCTTATTGAAACCTTTTGAAGATTAAAGTTCGTTTGTATTTTTAGATTTTAAAGGCAATCTGTTGGACCTGGAGGCGTTATTAACGTGCACGTTTTGTTCAAAACAACTGCTTTTCAAAAAACCAACGTTTTTGCGTGTAGAGCAGAGCACTTGAATTCCATTTGCTCATATTGAAGACTTGAACTTGCCACTCGTCCAATTCTTTAGCAATTGTTGTCCTTTGATTTCTGTACACTGGATAAATGTATTCGTTAGCTTAGATTGAGCCGTGGTTCCCATGTAATAGTGTCTTCACATTGTTTGTTTAGCCCATTTCCTCTTGGTTGCAACCTTTAGCCATTGAGTGGTGATCTCACATCCGTTCTGTGTGTTCGTCTTCCTCTGTACAGTGGCCAGAGGGCCTCTGTTGCACTTAATTACTGACCGCCAGAGGGCAGTAGTGGCGGAGGTCCTCTGCCATGGCCTGGCGGGAACTGTTGCCTGACTTAAGTAAGGTATTAGTTGTTTACACCGATGTGCGGTCCTTGGTTTTTATTTTTTATTTATTTTTTTGCCACCCATCCCATCAAACCCTCCTACTTTGCAATCAATTATCAACTACCTTATATCTGAACTTCTTAATTTTTGCGTGAGATAGGTGTACAGTAGTACATGTACTGAAGTGCGGTGCTAGACTGCGTGCTTAGCAATTCCCTTAAGACGTTAATATCCTACTTAAGCATCATTTTTTTTAGAAACTGAGCTATTTAAACAAAAATCCAGCCCTTCTTGTCGTTAGAGGGTCAACAAGCTAACCCAATGCACCGCGTGTTTATATTCATTCAAATTTGCACGATTTCAAACAATGTCATGTTTTCGTGCAATCGACGTCTGAGATTGCTGCTAGTTTTGATTTTGTGCGATGTGAGTTGTCTAGAGAAATTGGATTCAAACATTAAATGAAATTATTGTGTTACAGGGCTACAGTGTAAATACCGAGTTGACCCAAAGGCAACGGAGGTGTAGGGCTTGGACACATCACAGAGAGGTAGTAAATCAACACGGGAGCTCCGTTGGACCTCTAACGTGAAATTGGATTTCTAAACCTTACTGAAGGTAATATGCGCCGCTTTTGCGTCGCTGAATGTCCTAATATCCACTGATATCGAAAACTGAACCATCAGGCTTAGTGTACTGTGGTTTCCATTTCAAGGGAGGACCCGCTGCAGATAGGGATGACGTCAGGCGTGTAAACAATCTACCTCTGGAGACAAGGAGGGCGGCGCTTAAGGGGCGTACGTACCACCCTCGGAGATAGGGATGGCGTAAGGCGAGTACACAATCCACTCCTGGAGTCAGAGAGGGCGTAAGGCACGTACACAAGTAATACCACCCCTGGAGACATGGAGGGCGCAAGGCGCGTACAGAACCCACCCCTGGAGTCAGGGAAGGCGCAATGTGTGTACAGAACCCACTCCTGGAGACAGGGAAGGCGCAAGGCGCGTCCAGAACCCACCCCTGGAGACAGGGAGGGCGCAAGGCGCGTACAGAACCCACCTCTGGAGACAGGGAGGGCGCAAGGCGCGTACAGAACCCACCCCTGGAGACAGGGAGGGCGTAAGGCGCCTCTAATAGCCCACTTCCTCCCCACAGTCAGCAGGCTGCGGCGCTGGATCGGCTTGGCGATGACGCGTGGCGCTGTCGCTCCTTCAGGACGCGTGGCGCATCGCTGCTCTGCGCGTCGCAATACCTTCGGTTGCGAGTTTTTCTGTTCATCATCCTAATTAAACTTAACCTTTGCTAAAGTTAGCTCCTATCTAGTGCGTAAGTTAGTGTAAGGCTCTCTATCCTCTGCAAACTGTTCCAAGAGAAGAATGGAGATACAGTGCGTGGATAGAATCGTGGAACCCATGCACGACGGTGTTCCTGTACTGGATCAACGTACCGCTTGAGAATAGCAAGTTAAGAAAGAAGAGGACAGTCTTAACCAATGATCGTTTGCTTGGAGTCTGAATTGGGGAAAGTCGGCATGAACAAATTTTGTCCCGATTGCTATAGATCAGGGCTAGCAACAGTTCTATATCCATCGTGCCCAAGTACGCTAAGTGGGCGTTGAAGTCTTTAGAGAGCCCGCAGTCACTCGAATGGCGATCGATGTGCAAATTCACTACAGTTCGAATCAACGATGCAAATTTCTCAATGTATTTATATATCTATAGTTTTCTGCACATGAAACATAAATTTCCCGAGTGTCTTATCCGCAGGAGGTGTTACAGCTTGCCGCAGTTCCTGCTGAAGAGGTTAGTTTGTAAAGTTAGGTAGGTTCTCTACTTTCCTCTTTCTGTTCCGTGAAGTGGGCTGTCGATCGAGATAGCCGACCAGGTACTCGGGACATCTATAGTCTCTCGTGTGGAAGGACACAAAAGGGGCGGACCACTTGAGTGTCTCCTACTATACTTCGCGCCTTGTTTCCCTGCCCGTAGTAGCGCACGTGGCCACCACGCCTACCCATTGTGCGGTATTTGAATACTGCACAAGTAGTGTCTCTGTTGAAACGCCTGAGTCGCGGCTACGAAGGTTAAACAAAATATGTAATAATAAAATACAAATTTCAACTGCCCAATGGGCTGTGTCCGGAGTGGTCGTGAGTGATGTGCCGATTTCAAACCTACATTTTTACCGAAAGTTTTTCTTCTCTTTAGCCACCGATGTATCCAGCATTGGTTGAGTCCCATATGGTAGCAGTGGTAATTCCTCGACAGAAAACCCGTTTTTATTAACACTAAAATCGAAAAAAAAAAATAATCGCTTTTTAACCTTTCTTTGCAATCTGCCGACCAAACAGGCAGTATGTTTTTCTTGTGGAAAGCTGCATTTGTATAGGAACTGCACCCTGTTGTTCTAACTGTAACCCACAGCATTGTTAGAGCGCATGCGCTCGCCACTGTATTTACTCATCCCGTAAATTCCTCCCATTAGCACTAAATTAGCGCCGTGTGTTTTGCGCTCGTTGTTGAGTTCTCGCTGAAAGCGTCCGTTTCTCTTTGTTCCAGCGACGTTTGACGCTCGTGCCGTACGAGTTTCTCTCGTTAATTTTGAGTGTACCTATACGAGCAGCGGTGCAATTTGTGAGCGTGAGTCATCATGGCTATGTGAGACACGCCGCTGCTCTGTTTACACTCGCATGAAGTCGCCACTTTTTTTGCGATTTTCTACCTGCAGTGAGCGTCGAATCGTATATCTTCGTCTTTTTCGTTTTGAAATGAATTTTGAATTGCAGATCTCCGGTTTTTTCTTTCGGAAGTGCGTGCTGAATTACTTGCTGTCGGCTCAATAACTAGTCTTCACCTCTGCTTTCTTAAGTCAATGGTCCTGAATCACTTTCCATCGTGCATATTTACTCAACTGAATAGACTGTCCTCGTGTTTTTCTTCCGGAAATGGGTGATGTATAGCAACCTATCTGCACGCTGTTGTTTCCAAAGTACATACCCTGCTTGACAAGTGGCATGAGAGCGCGTCGATTAGGAAATAGCACCTGTCACTTTATCGGTAGGCAGCTCACTCCTCCTGGGTTTCATGTACATGCAGACAGTTCTAACGATAGTATATTCAGTACACAGCTTGCTAGCTTCGTTCTCGCAAATTGAGAGGAGCTTTTACAGTCCACTGGAATGGCCGTACCACATGTGTGATCAGCTTAACTGAGCGCAATTACTGCATTAGATACGGTATATATAGTATAATAAAGGCGAGTGCACACTATAGTCTCGTGACGCTGTCACCGCCCGTCGTGCGGTGAATTTTTACATTTCTTGTTAACAAAGAAAAGGAAAACAATTTTTGTTCCAATTTATTTCAAATTGAAAAAGATTTCCAAAACTTGACACGTAACTATTGGTGAAAAGTCATCTGACATGATGGCCAGCAGTACAACGAATCTCTTTGTAGGCGTGCAGTTGTGCTTACATGGAAGCAACAGAAGGTTCAGATTTTTTTACTACGCGTCGGGAACAAATGCCTATCGTATGAAACCGCTAAGTACTGATGCAGCCCCTAGGGTATCGCAGTGGATCATTATCTATTCTGCGTTGAGCTCACCTGATGTTGTTGACCAATACCCATGTTCGGGCCGATCACAGAAGTATTGACGTCACAAAAGCAGGCTGGTGTATTGGTCTAACATGTTCGATTCGTACTCTTGGTTCGAAATAGTCTAATCCGTTTAGCTATAACGTATTCAGCGCTTTAATTCTGAAGTTCGGCTTTTCCATTTTGGATGAAACTTGAGGGGCTCACCACAGGCCAGTTGCGCGTACCCTGGAATGTGCTTAAATTTTTGCTTCTCGCGGTTAATTGGTTTACGAATAAGAGTTGCAATTCCATCCGAAGTGGCGTATCGGAAACTCATGACTGAAATCCGTATGCTCGTCAAATCATCTCGACCTAAAATAACAAAAAATAAAAAAACAACGCGCCAATTGTGTCTTTCTGGCCTATGCCTGTTGGCGCCTCGGCAGCGCTGCCCACACTACTAGCAATAAATGACTCTACAAATGACAAGCTCTCATTACCTCATAATAAGACGCACTTGCAATGTACCTTCACGGCAGCCATGACGGCACAGTTCGGGTCATTGAATGGATGGAGGTTCGACCTTGCCCGGGTGCGAAGAAGGCCCCTGGAGGCCTGCCTTGCTGTCGGAAATGTCATCCCTTGTACGACCGAACGTGTCGCAATACGCCGCTCTCGTTTTTAATTAACTCACCGTAACAAGTTTTTTGTTCGTTTTTCTTGACACTTACCTGGGCAGACCTATATAAACATTTATTTTTATTTCCTGAAAAATAGCACTGTTTATTGTGCCTCCAAAAATGGTCAACGTGGACGTTAGCAATTTAGTGCCTAAATTAAACATCAGTTTTCGTAGGAACAGCGCTATTGCTCTCCATGTGAATCTGCATTAATTTGTATAAGTGTACAGAATTTACAATTGTAAGAGTTCTTATATGCTAATAAAAATTGTATGTTTCTGGTAATATTTTGAAGTATGTGCTCAAAAAATCAGTCGGACTTATTATATGCATACCTTAAGATGGGCAGGATCTTAGAGTGCTGTACTCTTAGGCGCTGAAAGCGAAAGCTCAAGCCTGCTTGCCAAGCAGGCGAGTTCTTGTGGCGCTTGGCTTGTTGAGTCAGTATACGGCGTTCAGACATTACTGCAGCGATACTAATTCTAATCAGAAGTGGGGATGGTTACAGTTGTCTCATTAGAGTCTTCCATCTCTGACGCAATCGCTCTGACAATCTGTGGTCAATTATAGCCGTGCACTACTCTGGGGCCATTGGGCATACACGGTATATGCAGCACAAACCAGTGCGTGTGGGTTTCCTAGTTGGGGTGAACGGTCAACTTGATTTTACGTTTTACCTTTACTCTAAAAGCCGTTAGAGATTTTTGAGGATGAAACAACGTGGTGCTTATCATAATAGTTTAGTAAGTATCAGTAGAGTTACCCATGCACCAAAATAAACTATTAGGCTCAGCTTCTTGAATACTTGTACTACAACAAGCTCTTCGCCTTATTCGACACAGCCCTGGGAAATAGAACAGTGCTCGAAAAGTGGCCTTCTTTCATTGATTGTGATCCCCCCCCCCCGCCCCGTCTCAGCCCCCACGCTTGGTCACTCGCCTAATAAGGTCAGCATGTTTTGGTCTTTTCAATTAAGAGGCAATAATAATGGTGGAGTTTTGTTTAGCTGAGTCATAGTGGACGTTACGCTGGTACGCACGCAAGGGCATCGCCACATGTTCGGTTATCGCGTGTCCTATGAAAGTCCATCACCTCAGTTGAGAATTCGCCTCACTCAAACTTCATCGCAATCCGGCTTGTAGCTCACCGTCAGGATAGTTTGGTTCTCATTAGCATACTGAGTCAGTTAATTTTTAGCCTTCAGTTGACCTTCACGTCGTCTTTCTCCCGTGCCCGTTTAGCTAGTGCTAGTGACTATTGTTTGTTCTTTCTTTTGTTTCCTGGCTTGCAATTCCTGTCTGCGGTAATCTTCTGTGCATAGCTTCCTCGTTCGAGTTGACATGTTACATGATTCACTTTTTCCCTTTTTTTAATAGTGTAGCAGTTGCTATGAAATAATTTACTTTACTGATTTTTTAACATTAATTCGATGTCGCTGGATGAGATTTGACGTTGATGAGTTGTTTCTTCTACTCTTGGCAGTTGATGGCTACGAACTTCTGCCCTCAAACAGCTAATAATAGCAATGATGCACTTAAGTTCATCACAGCGATTACGATTTCACCGTACTCAAAATTCATCGCAATTCGCCGTATAGCTCATCGTCAGCAGGGCATTCGGACCCTCATTAGCATACAGAATCAGCTCATTTAGAACCAGCCTGGAAGACAACGCTCCTTTTGCTCCGACTGGAGTTGCTGATGACCTCTGCCCGAGTATCCCACGGCTGCTCTATTAAAACCCATTACATTTCATGCTAGTAGCGACTGCACGTCGTACAAGGCTGCTCTTGTTTCTCTCATTAATTGACTCCAGACTCTGATGAGCTTTTGCGTTCGTCTGGAATTAATTTTACGAGGCTACTCCCTCCATCCTGGAGGCTCCCATGTTTCGCCAGGCATGTCATTTTATGGCTCCAGCTGTAAGTTCTTTCGCCTTTAAACTCTCAAAATGTCACAATACTCATTTGAGAATCGTGCTAATAGTGCCTTTCTTAGGAAAACTGATGTTTAATTTAGTTATGAAAGAATGAATGTAAATCTATTCCAGTTGAGACGTTGGTTCTTTGTTATGGACCGTGCTTAGCTTCAACTTTTCCCTCTTGCGCTATGTGTGCTGAACTAACTCAGTTGTGACGTTTTCCAATTTATTATGGACTCTATTGCAGCTGTAACGTTCCTCCTGCCTTGGTATGTGTAGTATTCGGCTGACACATTTTTCCTGATATTGTAGACAGAACTTAGGTAACAACGTTTTCCAGTTGCTTTGGAATATGTGGCAGACGCCGCAGCTAACCAAGCGTTAATTTCCATCCTAGCAACCTCACTGACCGTACTGCATTCAATTATAAAATTACGACCATTGTGAGAGACAAATTTGGTGGCGGCAACCTTGGCAGCTGCAGAGAGCTGACATATGCTCGACTTGGCAACTTTCACACCATTCTTATGATTAATTAGATTGCTCTCCTCAGGGCACCGTAATGGAAATACTTTGCTCCTATATAATTCAAGTCTGCCGTCGAACAGCGTGCAGCAGAGGCAGTGAAGTTGACCTGAATGGGCTGCAGCTTTGTTGTCTCTGTAGCGCTGTTGTCTCTGCGGTCAGTGCATGTCTGCTAATTTTGCTAAAAAAAACACCAATTTGCTCAAATGTTACTAGAAGAAACTACAGAATGATTTCTATCCTTAAGAAGAGAATCGCTCACATTGTTTTTATCGGTAGAAACAAATACTGAAAATATTTTATTATTTTGTATATTTTACGGGAAAAAAATTAATTGTTTACGTTTCTCACGTATGCTGAAAGATTGTCATTACCTCTATATATACCCTTAATTTATGTCGGATAAAGTAAAAAAAATATTTTCTCAGGGACTTAATTGCGCTCTGTTTCTGGAACAGTGGCCAAAACACACAATTAATAAATGAAAATTGACGCCTTTTTTCGTTTTATTTCAGAATGTGGCGTCAAAATTCTCAGCTGGACTCCTGGAATCCACGAATGGCAAAATTGGCATTGGAAGACTGCAGGTGGTACTACCGCCTACCCTGGTGCAGACCTGTCATCTCAACCATCTGCCCTATGCCACCTGGCAGCGGTGGTCATCGGCTGACATCCGCCTTGTACCTGGTATGTTAATTACTGAAGCTATTCGCGTTAGTAATGTAGGTACTAGGGGCGAATAAAAGCACTGAGCCATCTGTTCAGGGTAGCAGAGGCTGTGTCCATAGGGGTCGGACAAGTCTGAGGACCAGCAGATGGAATCGGTGGAACTGTCCCTAGTTTTTAAAGAAAAGTGGTTGGGATCGGCCATTTTTGGAGGCCAAACTCCGTGGTCAGAATCAGAGTAGAATCTTCACTTGTTCCGGGAACTAGAATGCGGGAAATGGAAATTTTTTGCCAAGAAAGCGAGTCTTATAATACTGGGTCCCAAGGGTCGGACACAAGCCGGACCTCGGAATGGGACTTGAGCCAACCGATCCCGCAACCCTGTTACTGCTCTAGACCTGCTCTTCGCTGTACCGCCACAGAACGGTGGACTAAATTAACTACAGTGAATATCGTTTTCTGGCATTAGTCTTTGCTCTATGTCCAAGAACATAAGTTGCCATCACTATAACGGAGACAGAAATAATTCTGTAACTAGAGAGCACTCTTAGAGCGCATACTTTCGCCAAGCAAGGCAAGAGTAACGAAAAATTCATATTGGTTTTGAAACCATTATTTTTTTATCAGTAGGATAAACAGTTTCTGTAATTTTGTGAATATCCGTTCATAAGTTTTAAAATATACTGCTAACAAACATTATGACAAACATAAGTCACACACAAACGGATCAACCGATCATCACTAAAATTTCATCATTTATGTCTTTTAGCATTACTAACAAGTCCTGTAAATTTCATAAAGATCCATCCATAACTTTTAGAGTTATTGTGCTAACAAGCATAATATCAAACACAGTAACAAACACACAAACGAACAGATCATCACAAAAATTTGGTCATTTACTAATCGTAATATACCGAACAACTCAAGTTAATTTAATGGAAATCCGTCCATAACTTTTCGAGTTATGGCACTAAGAAAAATGGGTAAACAAGCAAACAAATAAGCTGATGTTACTATTAACATACCGAACAATCCCTGTAAATTTGGAAAAGATCCGTTCATAACTTTAATATGTGTAATCTTGGTGACAGACAAATAGACAAATAAACAGAAAGATAAACAAACAAACACGACAAAAACATAACCCCCGTGGCGGAGGTAATTATGGTCTGGAGTCTCATTACTTTTCATTTAAATATCCGTCGTATTTACATTTCCTCTACCTATACAGCACTTGTTATAATAACTTATTAATATTAGCTGATTTAACAACTTGTTGAAATTCTTATAAACTTTAATATTGAAATCTTATATTAATTCATGTTGCTTCTGCATGTACCTCGTCTCAACAGTGCGATTTCATTATATACTACCATCAAGTATCCAGTTGGTACCTAATGCATGTGAAAAGTTTATAACTTAGTCCTAATTCTAAAGGTTAGTTATCTGTCGTCATCTATCTCTAGCGCTATTATTAACAGTTACCTACTGGTGCTGATATTACGTTCTACTAGCATAGCATTAAATATTGCTGCTAGTTATTGTTTTAGCAGTCCCAACTGAGATTCTTAGCCTGTAGCGCAATATGTGAGTGTGTAAGTTGGACTAGGTACGCATTCAAGCTAAACCAAACTTATCTTACCTAACCTAAGCTAGCACATACTTTGAGATAGCTCACTATATACGTATAAGCTGGACCGAAGAATTCCTTGGATGGCCCCATTATTTTATCTCGATTAATAAGTAAACATTTATAGTACGCTAAACTCTTCATTATGTATATAGAAGCAGGCTGCTAACGTTACTTAATTTGCTGTACAACAGCACACCAATTGAAATATAAAAACCTGCTTCTCTAAAGCAGCAATCCGCACTAAATAACTGAGATCCTCAAGTGATGTAGAAAATAGAATGCTTACCATGCACAGGTCGGCTGCTGTGGTGGTGTGCCATAGAACTTAACCCGCTGATTATTACATGATTGAGGTGCAGTCTCGCTACCTCGCATTCGAACCTCCTTCTTAGATTACTGCTCATTAATCTCTACGTCTCCTTTACAAAGCTCGTTAGAGGAAGATTTACAGTTAGAGAAGCAGCTCACCGATTGCCTTGACAGCCTGTAATATGTTGGACGTCGGGTTGTTATTGCCTTATAGCAGTGTAGTGAGAGCAGTGCTGTTGTTACTATATGCTTCTCTTTCGCACCGATACGTTTCGCTTATTTAATATGAGACCATCGATGGCAGTGCGTATTCTCACCAGACATGCCAAATGGTGAACTGCCGTTCTCATTTTAGTATGTAGTGATAATATTAGGCTCTTTCTGTTTTCGATTTAACGCTAGAGATAAGCTATAGTTAGTAGTCGTCCCATGCATGTCTTGTCCAGATGTCCCTCACGATCGAGTACCTATTGAAGTCTCATTAGTATCAGGTATGATCTCTGTTACCTTCACCGGTTGAAGCCTGGAATTTCAAGTAAAGTAAGAAACTGTGCGAGCCTCAATATTCGTCTAATGGTTTGGTCTATTGTTTCTTCCCGGATTAATTTTTTTTAGCATGGTCATGAATAGTTTCTAATAAATTAAATTAAGTCGTGACTAAAATCAGTTTTTCTTTAATTTTAGAAAAATTACCTGGTGTTCTGTGAAGTCACTACCTACTGGTTTGAAATTTATGATGCCTTAATTCATAACAATATGTTGCAGACTGCCAATTGGTCATGGACGAGATTGTCCTTTTTTATGTCTAGTTACTTGCCTTAATTGCTAAATATCCCATTAGTGCTGTCACAAATGTTCCCTTAAAGACTGCAACCAGCTGCATTTTAGCATTTGTATAAACTGTGTTTATAGCCGGTTTTGTACCAGCCGAAATGGGTTCGTGTAATTCATGTGCCTATCTAACTTCTTTACCGTGGGTGACGCGCTTTGATGCGCATTTTGTTGCAGGGATTGTAGCATGGTAAATATTCTTGCGTTTAACAGATAATCGATACGACATAACATTCATTGCTGTTGCATCAACTCTTTTTTTTTTTTTCGTTTCATTCCAAAACAATCAGTTTTTTAGAAGAAATTTTACCGGGCCTCTGTGAAGTCAGCATTTCTTGAGCGACGAAAAAAAAAACAAATCAGAAGTGAACTGATTTCTCACTGACTTAATGAAGACGTACGTAATGCGGTAATACGTTCGAAAAATATATTTCTGCATCGCAAACAGTTACTATAGAGAAATATTATCTACATACGCGTTACGTAGGTATTCGAAACTTTGAATCTGTGTTTCTTGAACGTAAATGTAGATGTATCTTTTTTATTATTTTGGACGTCTGTTCTAAAGTATTGGTCAATCATTCACCATCACACATATATATATCCCATATTTTCTAGCTTTCGTGATTTTTTCAATTTTTTTATATCAACCGAATGAAGCTGTTGCACTCTACCGCAGGAGATTTTGCTCCATAGTTATGTCACTAATTCCGTTGTGATGTTGCACACTGTTACTTCTCAAAACTGTCTTACCTTTCCCACTCGTTCTCATATTTAAACAATGCATAATTTTTTGTTATAGGTTTCCGGCAGCTCTGCAACGCAGTGATAGCAGCCTTATTACCTCCGCCAAGAAGGTTATGTTTTCGTCGTGTTTGTCTGTCTGTTTGTTTGTCTGTCACCAAGATAACTCAAAAAGTTATGAACCGATTTGGATGAAATGTACAGGGATTGTTAGGTATGTTAGGAGGAACAGATGATTAACTTTTGGTAAAGATATGTCCATCCGTTTGTTTGTTAGTTTGTTTGTCTGCGTCATTTTTCTCGATGCCATAACTCAAAAAGTTATGGATGGATTTTGATGAAATTACCATGAGTTGTTAAGTATATAACAAAGAGTGGATGACCAAATTTCGGTAATGGTCCGTTTGTTCGTTCATTCGTTTGTCACTGTTTTTAATTTTATGCTTGTTAGCACAATAACTCAAAAAATATTGAATGGATCTTTATGAAATTTATAGTTGTTAGTAATGGTAAAAGACATAAATGATCAAATTTTGGTGCAGATCGGTTGGTTCGTTTGTATGTTTGACTCATATTTGTCATAACGTTTGTTAACAGTATAACTCNGATCCCATCGAGACTGTCCCATGTAAGGCACGGCAGAGACGCGGAGGACGACGCATATGGTTAGGCAGCACGGGACGGTTGGTGCGGTGCGGTTGTTCACCTCACACTCTGACACGCGCATCTACCTGCCGCACCTGTGGCTCCTCTTATAGTAATTGACTCGCTCTACGCCGAATCGACTCTTGTAGCTCTTGTTGCCTCGGTTGAAAAGTCAAATGAACAAACACCGACTCCGATTCCTGGGTCTAGCCAGTTATCGGTTCCGACTTCTTGGACTCTAAAAATGTCCGACTCCTACCGTCTCCGACTCATTTTCTTAACAAAATACTCATTTTCTCCGACTCCTAGTTCTGGCCCATTTCGGCTCTGCATCTGCAACCTTGTTAATTGCGCACTTTTCATCTTTGCGTGTTCAACGTGCTAAATGCTTCTTCTCTACGCCTACCCAATTCTTAAACATTTGTTTCGGCATGCATTAATACTCAACGATTTTTCTGTGATTTTTGAACTTTTAAACGCTGCATTTAGTTGGCCAAAGAGTGAGAGCACTTGGGAGACAACACAGCCGGCCATTCGGCCTGAAAATGAAAGATGTTTTGGCCAGCCTGTTGTCTCGATCTTACATACGAGAAATGTCCATGCAAATTTGGAGAGTTCATACTGTTTTTAATGAGATATCAATTGAATTCCTATAGATTTTAATAGTTCACATAATTTTCCATAGGAAGTTAGATTTTGTATTTGCGAACAGAGTTTTCCCAACAAGATTACACCTGAAAAGAGTTATGGATGTTACAAAAAATGTTGTTAGTTCTTGGGAGCATTCAAGTGGGGCAGATCCTTCCAAAAGTTATGGTGGTTTTTATGTCATGCCAACGAAAAGTTTATATGAAGTATAGAGAGCAATGCATGTTTTATTCGATGTGTACGGTATGTCAGTCTATACCGGATAACTATTGTGCTTTAGATGTGTCACTCTCCATAGGAAGCTTAATGAAACAACGTTCCTATTCACTCTCTCTCTCTCTTTCGGCACTCACATGAATAATATTTGACTGTTAAGTGTAGCGTCCTGGTTGAACATATTCCTTGCATCTTAACTAGCTTCGACACTAACACAAATTTTAGTACTTTTTGATTGATCCATGTGCGTCATCATGTCATCCCTAAATCGGGGCACAAAAGGGCGCATCAACGCACTATAGGTGTGTCAGCATGACGCATGTTGACTAACTACTATTGTGGGAAGAATAATTATCGTAAATTATCTCACGTACAGTAAATTACACCAAACGACAATTTCCCCTTTATAGTAAAGCTTTAAAGATCTAGTAGAACAGGAGACGCTGTGGTATGAGTAGCGTGCGGCCTGAGAGACTCGCCTGTATCCGACAGGATTTGTGTTCAGTGGAGTCGCAGAAATGGTGCGATGTTTACTTACTTCCACGGCGACAACGCCCGCCCAATAGTCGTCTCCAAACTTGTGATTCAATGGATGGTGATTGATGATGAAGTTTTGTTGTCTTTTCTGGACCGCCATTTGCAGCCGAACGAAAGTTTGGACTTGCGTGGGCCATTCCTCAAGTGCGATTGGCAGGTATTGGTTCCGCGTCAATATTTATGCACACTGGAAAAATAACTTCATTTAGTGAGGACATCGCTTGTTTTGCGTATCGCCGGAATGTATCACACGCCCCTCGCTGTAATGAACGACCGACGGGTACGGCCGTCTCGTAAACAGCCGCTGTCACGACCTGGTCCCGTACGTGTACCTTGCCACGTTTCTTACCGACACACTTGGTAGATGGTGGCTGTTGCGTAGTACTTGTTGCTAAGTCAGATACACATGGGCACTTGTCAACCATACCTATACGTGCGTTATGCCACCAATACCGTTTCATTTTTTTTTTGTCCGGAAGTTTATATGTGTTACGGAGCGGCCATTTGCAACTTAGTTCTTATGCATGACTTTCAACATCCTTCGGTATATATTTCCCTTTATGAAGTAAGGTGTAATACTCTTAAGCAAAAAATGTAGATGTCGTTTGTATGAAGTGAGCTGTAATAGCAAAGAATGTATGTGTCGTTTTCATAAGATAAGTTGCAAAGCAAAGAACACTTCTCACTTGTGGACTAACATTATGTACGATATCTACCTATTTATCTAGTAATCTTGTTATCAGTTATTTTTTATCTACCTATTTATCTAGTAATGTAATTATCAATTATTAGCAGCCTTTTTGCCTGTATAGTTGTAGAATGAAGAGTAGCGTTTCCCGTTAACAACTATAATAATTTATCAACCCTATACATTCGTGTTATTGTTCGTGGGCGACGTCGGCCGACTAACTTTTAACGTTGGATTACCACGCACTAATGCCCATTATGAGTAGATCTCGACAATGCAATGAACCATACGAAACAGAAAAGCAACAGTTGACTGAGTGTTGACACCATCTTCTGTGCTACCCCATGGCGAAAATCACATTGCAGACATGGGACGCACCCACAGGTGGGTCACTTTGCATACGCTATACATCAATCAATCAATCAATCAAAGCCATTTACTTCTCCCAATGGGAAAGCTTTCATCAATTGAAACTATTACAGTACGAGTTTGATAAACTAGGCCTAATTCAGTAGGTACATGATAATTCAATACATTCCGGTACATACATTCAATACACAGCTATCTACATAACACAAAGGCACACACAGGAATTATTGTGTGGAGAACAGGTAGATATCTGGGCTGTACCAGCTACAAGCTCGACTGACGTGGCTCTACGGCTGTGCATGTATACTTGGCTAGGGTGTACACCCGCCCGGGACTGTTACAATGTGGTGACGCCCTGCCGGGAATTGCGATGCTGTGATGGGAGTCGAGACGTAAGCTGTTGCTTATAAAATGTGCGTGATAAATTGGCAATCACATCCGCTTAAATTACCAGTTTCGTTGGCTCTGACTATCCTTGTCAAGTCGTGCTTGTATTGTCGTTTTTGTTAGATGTTATTGAAAGTTGCGGGATTTTTGTTTGGGGAAGGCAAATCGCTCTCAATTTTTCTTTGAAGTTTACGACACGTTTTCAAGATTTTGTTTGTACAATATATGTTTTAATGTTTATAATATTGGCTTATTTATTGTGGTGCTAGTTCGGTTAACTAGCTTAGTGTGTGGTGACACTGAGCCTTGTTGATTAGGTTGTAAATTCATAGCTGTAATATTATTAAGAAATGAATGTACACGACATTTTTAATATAAGCTGTAATAGAATAATCCGAGAGAACCTCCTGCCCGTGGAGAAACTAATGATAATAATAAATATAAATGAGTAAGATGGCCAACTACTCCTAAGAATGCAGTCAAGATATCCAGCATTCCAATAAACTAATTTGTTAATATATACTGATAGCGAACATACTGGATATTAAGAATTACCTAGTTATTTTCATGCCAATCTCAGCTGCTTAGCGAACTTGTGACTGCTAAACTAACCAATACATGGTGATGTTCGTGCGAGTTTCTGTAGCGCTGCAAGCAATTCAACTCCATTGCAACAGAAAATTAGCCCCGTCGAGCTTTCTCGATATAACAAATACCTTGAAATAAGTTATTTGTTGTAGTTACTGATTGGCTTGGTTGGTTAC
This sequence comes from Parhyale hawaiensis, assembly GCA_001587735.2. Taxonomy (NCBI): domain Eukaryota; kingdom Metazoa; phylum Arthropoda; class Malacostraca; order Amphipoda; family Hyalidae; genus Parhyale; species Parhyale hawaiensis. Next base: position 36,614,648 of record LQNS02276883.1, on the reverse strand, counting down.
CTTTGGTTTCCAATACATCCTTATCAGCTTGTTTTTCGTATTGCGATGCTTAAGTAGGGTTCCTTTGACACATTAACTTGAAATTCACATATCATGTCGATTGAACTCATGAATTGTAATGTTAAATAAAGAGTTATCATACGTAAAAGAATATTGCATGATGCGATTTGAACTTGCATGTTTTACTGCAAAAAAATGTCAGTGCGCACCAATTGTGCACAGTATGTATTCTTCGGGATAATGTAGCTACTTCATTTCATGAGGAGAAATGTGCTCGTTACATCTAGGCTAAACATTAAATGCATGAATTTAACTAGAGTGTCTATATCTCCACGTTACATTTAATAACAACAATAGTATATACTGTATTTAGAATCCAGTACTATGACAGCAATAGTAGGTTTACACATAGGCCTATTTTCAATTCGTTTATGCGTCATTAATTATGTTAGTGGCTTATAATTACCCCCTTTACCGCTTTTGTACTTATCAAATGCTGGACCTTTGCCGCGCAGGTCCGCAGACGTGGGAGCGCTGGGGCCCACTCGCCTCTCGAGGCGTGGGAGTCCGACAGGTGCAGGGCTGCACTCGACCCGCCGACTTCATCACACTCAACGCAGTCGATCTCGTCGGCCCCGCTGCCGAGCAGTCTTCGGGTGAAGTCGTCCACAGCCGTGACGGCAACGATACGGACGTTCTGCCTCCTCTCAGTCTTGATGGAACCCCTTCCGCTGCCACGCCTCAGCGGGACCGTAGTGACGACTCGGAGGATTTGCTTGAACGTATCGGTGAGTGTCCCGTGTTTCCGTTTGCGATGTTTCGAGCTTGCACTGTAGCTATATATATTCCTTAGCTTTCATTGACTGTGATAGAAATAGTATATTTTTCTATACTGTATTTGCGATATATTTGTGAACCAAAGTATTACAGTACTTAGTTATATTAGCTCTTAAGATTAGACACAGCACATCAGTCGGATCCAAAGTTCCAGTTCCAGAGAGGAGGAGGTCGATGTCTCAGCCTCCGTCTATTCTAAGGTACTGCCTTCCTATAGCATATGTTGAGTGAATCGTCACGAACGTCACTTGTTTACCGTTGGGATGACTTAAATGGATGACGAGTTGCAGTGCATCGGTTGTTGTATCAACAGCTTTTGTTGGCTTACTGCCAAGATCTTTGAAATAGCAGCAATACGAAGGATCTACGGAGGTAGGGTCCGAAGCGGTGGAGGGTGCTGCTCAAAGTGCTTGGCCAGGCGTTTTTTGAACGTGCGCCCTGTCTACACTTCGATAGCTTCCAGATGAAGCATATTCCTAATGTTCGTTAGGAAGTACATAGACAGAATTGCCAAAACTTTATGTTGCACCATAAGTATCATATAATTGGGTTTCGAATTTTGATGCGCATAATTAAGAGGTTATATTTGGCTGGAGTTATTGCTAGATCACAGGCTGAGGTACTGTATGTTATTTAACGATATTATAGGAATTATGTTTAGGTCGGTCATTATATTATAATCATTTATTTTACGCACTATCTCAGGTCACTCTCTGGTTGCCGGCTGGGCTCGGTACCGATGGGGGGTTTTCGAAGAGAGGGGCTACCTGGGGGACCCTCTGTACCCACAGCCTCACATCTGCGACTCCCTCAGGTGAGTAAATTGTTAAAAAAATCACTCGTTGGTGCTGTACTCGGGGCAAAATAACAGCAATGTTGTTGAATGTACCCGTGTTGAAGTCAGAACTGACATCGCTTGTAATTTTTTATTGCGTTATTGTTGACACAAGGGGTACTTCGGGTGGAAGTTACTCAGGAGTATTCATCACCTGGCTTTGTAGTCTTACGGGTAGTTACAATACCTTTGACACATCTAGCATTGCTAATCATTTCTTCTTCCTTACAACAGTCAGAACTGCAGTGCCCAGCAGTATCTTTCAGCCATGCAGAAGATCATCACAGACAAGGTAAGAACAAGGATACATATTGGTATGATTTTAACCCATGGTTTGTTGTTTTATTTAGTGCACGCTGGCTGAGGGTTTCCGGTAGAAAATGTCTCTTCGAATGTAGTCTGCGGATGCATTTGTTGACAGTTGCTGTATACAGTTAATATTGATGAGGGTCTGAAATCAGTAGCTACGAAAAAAGTATTTTCACGGTCACAGACTTTCATAAACTTGGTGTAGATTTTGTCTTAAATGACTTTAAGCATTTCCATTTGTTTATGTTTTTCTACTTATCGACCGCTGTCATTGTCGTCAACGATATATTTGAGCTATCGTAAAGGCTCACGTATATTACTAACTACAATATTGTTTGAGGCGCTGCATAAAAGATATGAACCTTTCTTTACGTTTCTGATAAATATGCATGCCTTGCTAATAAAATTAGTGACACACACGTTTAATGTCGATTGTCATAGTCTTTAGTTGAGAAACTATTTGCTCTACTCTACTACATAGTTGCCGTACAGATGTTGCAATGCAATGTGTTTTCTGCGCTGGTGTTCTCACTATCACCTTCATTTGCAGCCGGTGAAGTTCTGCGACGCAGAGACCCACGACTACGAGAGCAGAACCCCTCAGAACCTCGCCTGTTCCGGTCGGAGTGTCACAGAAGTGATACTTCACCACGACGACCTCAGACCGATCTACCGGACGCCGAAAAAGCTCATTGCGACTGAAATTATTCGGCCATATTCTGGCCGAGATGTTGTCGATCACGATGAATTTCACGTCGAGGGAGACATCAGCCGGTTCCTCGCTCGTTCGTCTAAGGATGAGGACGAACAGGACGAGCGAACGAGTCAAGGAAATTCAGCGCAGCAGGTTCAAGAAGCCCAGCAAGCCGATGGAGGCCAACTGCAACAATATGACATTGAAATAGAAAATAATGAAGAAACCGGCGGTGCTGAGGAAGAAGAAACGATGGATCAGAGCCTTCCACACGAGCGTGTCCGACGAGCCATGATGACCGAGGTGGATTCGGCAGCAGAGGTCTCTTCTGTGGTGGTCGCTAACGTTTCGGCTCTCAACGAGTCCTCGGAAGTTGCGGCCGGTCTGGCGAGCTCAAATGAAACTTCTGAATACCCCGAAAATGAGCTGATCGATAGTCGAAAGGAACTTAATAGCAGGTAAGAAAAATATAAAATTCTAAGTTACTGGGGTGGAGGGATGTTAGACAGCTGTGTTTGCATGCTATACGCGCCTTCCGGCCAGGCAGGTGTATTCTTGAGTTGTTTGGCTAGAGGGGTCAGCATTTCTGGGGTTCGCGCACTATGTCTGGGTGTATTGACCGTAACCAGAAAAGGGGACTGTCAGGAAAGGGGGGGGGAGCAGTTGCGTGACATGAACCTCCCGTTTCACACCAAAGCTGTGAGTCTTTGGTCGCTGGTAGCCGTGTACTCCTCGGGGGACCTGATGTGCATTTTTCTGCAACACGAACCAGTGCAAGTGGATTTTTCACCTTCGGAGCGCGCTCAAGTTGACTCTACTTGTACCTTTATTTTCACTACAGAATGCATCTTGAAGCTTGCGACTGCTTTCATAATTTTAATCGAAGGCTACCATAACCATACTTAGGCTTACGATACATCTGTTCTCCATATTTTTTTTATTCCTTACTTTCAACTTATTCTCACAGTCTTCTGTCTGTTCACCATCTTCTTTCTAGACCATCTGTTCCTACGCACAATGATCCTCTGTAGGTTCCCAGTTTATTATGTGTTAAATATATATTCCATTTCCTGATATGAAGTATAGTAGAATAGTGATTATGGACACTTAAATCAACGTGAACAATGTGTAGAGCAGTAAAACGGGACCATTATAATAGTATGCCCATCTTTGTCATTGCAGAATTTTGCGAGGCATGGGTGTAGTGATTTCGTAGGCGTGTCGTTTTATAATATCTTCTTCCGGAATAAAATAACTTCGTGCTAGCACCTATTGCACAATGCGAATGTGTGGGTAAAGCACACATTACATACAATAGAACTAAGGACGCGTTCGAGTGGCCAGCAAAATTAAGCCTTCAAGGCTTGACTTGTCTTAAACTTCAGCCTGGGGCGCTGACTTCAACCTGTTGAAGCCAGTTTCGGTCTTTGATCCATAATCGATTGCCTACTCATAAAACTTCAGACCACTCAATTTTGCTGCATAAAATGGAATTTCATGTTTTATCCCTAATTGGGTTACTCTTAACTCGTGTAACAAGATTTAAAGTGGCGAAGCCAACGCTCCTATCTGAGGTCCGGATCAGCCAATCCAAGAACTCGTAACTTCACCGGCCAAACGAACGCGTCGTAAAGCGTATGTCATAAAATAAGGACTTTTTCTAATTGAAAATTTCGATACTGTAGCTAAAGTAAACATTTAGTATCTTCATTAAAAGGTACTTTACGGAAAATTCATTTATTACTGGGCAGGAACGTGTCGAGGCTCGAGCTGGTAACCAGAGGACCTCTCCGAAATTCTACCTCGGCCGCCACGCCGAAGACCCTGGTCTCCGTCGTCCCATCGCAGGCCGTCTCTTCCACTGCCCGTCCTGTCGACAAAGGCTTCAGACCCAACGGGTCCATCCGCCCCAACGCCCGAGGCTTCGACGGCGTGCCGCTGGAGTTGCTCGTCTCCCCGCCATCAGTTATTGTGGTCTCCCTCGACCTGTCGCAAACCGCCATTGACGAGGTAGGTGGTGGCTCAGAGGGCACGTTACTATACACACACATATTTAACAAAGTATAGCAAACTATGATTGGTAGCTATCAAAGACTCACTGCGAGGATAAGCTTCGCATCAATTGACTTTGGAGTGAGATATTAGCAATATCAATCATATGAAGCAAAGCAGCGTTCCTTTGTGTGGTAGAGGCTCTCCAGTGAGCTCAGGGAGAGAGAAACTGTTAGGCACTGATCGTTGGTCATCGATTAGAAAGACAAGTATTTTGTTCCTAAAGCAAATCCACTTTTTATGAAGTAAAAACAATTGATAAGCTTTCATTAAAGTGGTTTATTTTTTTCTTTTTTATCTTATCCATGTGTTACAGTATCTAGTTATTGGCTACTCTTTTAAGAAATGTGCATAGTGTGCAATTTGAATCAGTTCGGGTTGAAGAATATTGTTGGCTTGTTAATATCGCGACGTGAGATTCTTGCTATTCCAAGCTGTCGGTTCTGAGACTGTCAGTACGGTATTTCATATCACGATTTGGGATTTCGACTCATTCAAGCTGACCATCGTGTCCTTCCTCCAGGTCGGCGTGGAGACCCTACGAGGTGGACTATTGCGATGGATGTGGGGACTTGGAGGCGGCTCCCGTCTCTCCATCCTGGCTTCTTATAACAACGAGTCTTTCCCCTTGACCCTGAGCCCCCTGCCCCCCTCCCCGCAGTCCGCTGCCCAGCTCAGGAGCCGCGTGGCTCTGCTTCCTGTGCAGCAGGAGGCCGCCACGGGGGTGTACGGAGGACGGTACTGCTTGTCCTGCAGCCTGCAGCAGGCCGCCGACGTGAGTCACGTGATTTTCCATCCGTAGTTGTTTATCTTTTCGTGTGTTATTTCTCCGAAATGTTTTTTTTTTATCAGAATGATGTGCAGCTGAAGTGAAGAAGACTCTGTTGCGATGGTGTGTATCACAGTGTATGAATGGTCGAAACTTTTTTAATCAACAATGCAGTATTTAGGTAATTTAATTAACGATATGTATTATGTATTTATCATTCCCATTTAGTTTTTTTAGTACGTTTTTGTGAAACGGGTAGTCATAAATTTTGCCACGTTACAGGTAGTAGCGATCCTTTATCGCTGTGAAGACAGGCGAACTTAGGCCAGGTTGGAGATGGTGGCAAAACTAGATAAACCTCAACAATGAAGGCACTTGTTGTTTCTTGTGATTGAAAATCTAGGTATTGAAGACATCTGATGTACCTCTTGGCATTACAATGAATCCAAATTTCCACTTACTTCCTACTCCGAACTCACGATACATCAATTAATTACCGAGATCGCGAAGAAAACGGCTATGATGTATCGTTGTGAGCGGAATCGTGAACAGGAGCGAAGGAAACCGGGCTGCTACGTTGGGGTATCTATGTGTTGCCTCCGTTCTATGACTGCGCGGGATACTAGTATGTTATTTTGCGTAGAAAAATGCAATGTAAATTTATATTAGCATTGAATTTTGTTTCAGCTGCAAATTCAAATTGAACTTTGGATGCCAATGTTTTTCAATTGATAATAATAAGAAGCAACTAACTGTCGTTAGCTTGTGCTGTTTTGATGGTGCACATGTCAAGCCTATTGCTATCTTATACTGTGATAGGCTACGCGTCTATATCTATAATACGACCTTTCTTCTTCTTCCCTTGAAGCACGGCGTTATGTCCAGGGATACTTTAATTAACTGATAATTTAATCCAACAATCCTGCAACAGGTCATCGCCCAAGGAGGTGCCAGCGTAGACAGCGCACTGGTGATCGTTGCCGCGTGTCGACCCAAGGTCGGTCCCCGCGAGAGAGAGATTTTGGNGTATCAAGAGTTAAAGGCAGTATGATCCCCTGGGCTAAGTCCTATACGGTGTCAAGTTCGCTTTTGGTGAGAAAAAGGGCGTGTTCCTTCGCCCTTGGCTTGTCACAAGCATAATTTTGCGTAGAAAAATGCAATGTAAATTGACATTAGCATTGAGTTTTGTTTCAGCTGCAAATTCAAATTGAACTTTCGATGCCAATGTTTTTTCGATTGATAATAATGAGAAGCAACTAACTGTCGTTAGCTTGTGCTGTTTTGATGAAGCGCATGTCAAGTCTATTGCTATCTTATGCTGTGATAGGCTACGCGTCTATATGTATAATACAGCGTTGTGTCTAGGGATACTTTCATTAACTGATAATTTAATCCAACAATCCTGCAACAGGTCATCGCCCAAGGAGGTGCCAGCGTAGACAGCGCACTGGTGATCGTTGCCGCGTGTCGACCCAAGGTCGGTCCCCGCGAGAGGGAGGTTTTGGAGTCGGCAGGTTATACTCTGCACACCGTCGCCTTGTGTTCCTCCACTTCGTCTGAATTTGATCAGCTCGCCGGCGTCCACTCGTCGTGGGTGCTGCCCTTCGGCGCGCGACCGCACGATGCCGAGCGCCAGCTGGCCAAGACCCTGCAGTCCATCATGTCCGTGAGCGCCACGTCCCCAGCGCAGCACAGACTCCTGCAGGTGCGGCCTACTTTCTCAACTTGAGTGGCTGTTGATGTTTTTTTTCATAAAACTTTGTCTGATTTTTATTTTTCAGTGCAGACTAAGTGAAGCTTTTTTATGAATCAAACCCTATGTGTCTTCAATCCATTCACTCGTTAACGAAATATTTTTTATGCTCGTTTCAACTTGATACAAGTAGTTTACGTAGTTCAGTAACTTATCAATTTTCTCTCACGCCTGTGCTTATAATAGATCTTATTTGATGATACTCATATCTTCAGTGACAGTTCTTGGCAGCACCCTTCCTCCACTCTTCCTCTTTTTTTTTTACACCAGCTCTTGTCGTACCGACAGCTTTTTTTAACTTCGGCCTCTGATTGGCTGATGCTTTGTTTGTTGTGGTGTGGTCCCCCGACCTATTCTGGTCGAATAAATTACGTTCTGCAGCCTGTACAACAGTACTGAAGGTACTTATTACTTTTCGGGCAGCTTCACGAGCAGGGCCGGTATATCGAGCGGTCGGAGCTGCAGTCATCGGGCGCTTACACGCTTGCCAGCGGCCGCCTGCACCTGGGCACGTCCTCTTCCAAACGCCTGCTGGTTTTGTCTGCTACGTCTCCTGCTAAGGTGCTTTTCGTTATATTTTATTTGTGATCGGTACTTGACATATATTCGTATCTGCGTAGGTGTATATTATTACGGTCCCTTTCATTAATGTTCAGTAATTGCTACCTTGATGGTTTGATCTACTGTGCAACATTATAATACGGGTAAGTGCATTTACTCGTCCATCTCGCGCTGTAGTAGTCTACCTGTAAGTTAATAATTACTGTACCACATTATAATACGGCTCATCAACTCGTCGATCTCTTGCTGTGATAATCTATGTGAAAATTAATTATCTCTGCATCGGTCAGGTAGGATTGATCGTTTTTGTACCATGCTATGATAGGCTACGACTACCGAACACTCAGTATTACAATAACAGTCTAAATACACGTAATTTATTCAGGTGGTGGAGATCAGGGACAGCGACGGACGTCGGCTGGAGATCGTGCGAGACACGGGCCGCCGGTTCTGGGTCGAAGTGTCGTCGGCTGGCGAAGTCTCGTACACTTTCAAGTTCCTGTCGACGTCCCTGTCGTTCCCTCTGCACGTGACCGAGGATGTCTACGAGCGGCGCAAGGGCCCGTCCGGTGCTGAGGTAGAACTCAGAACCAGCAACTCCGGCCATGATGCGCTCATTCCCGGGTCTCCCCCCTTGGTGGTGTGGGCCGACCTCACCATAGACGGCTGGCCTGTCGTGGGGGCTGAGGTAACCCTGGTGGTTACCCATCTGCCCTCAGGTATCTCCTCGAACTACACGATGGCGGATACCGGTAACACAGGTGAGGTAGAATGTTTTTGTTGGCCCTTCTGTTTAAAGTACCTATTGTCAGATAACAAGGAATATTTGTACGGATTTTATGGTGAATTATCTAACAGAAGAGCGCAAGAATACTCTGGATTACCCGATAAATTATTACAGGCTTGCTGGCTATGCTATCGTGTGTTCTATCTTTGATGGGCAGCTTTCTCAAAATTTTTACGAGGAGTGAAAAAGTTCGGTTTTCCAGTGCGCTTCTGGTTCGTTACAATTGCGTAGTTTCATGCTTACTAAGTTCTAGCTCATTTGGCGACTGCTATGGAATTGTGATGAATGTGTAATGAAATTGTTTAATAGAATTGTGTGCTAATATAATTTTCTACTTACTGATTACGCGCCAGAAATGAACAAGTTTCAACATAAATCTTGACTATAATACCGTGACCTTTGTTCTTCATTGGCACGCAGCAACAGAAGGCAGCTTATCCTCTCCGCTGGCTATCTCGATATGCATTTAGCTTGAAATTTTGGATATCATCGAGGCTTGCAATAAAAAGGTTGTGCATGTAATGTCTACCACAGAACCGGACATGCGGGCCGGTGACGGTGTGTACTCCCGCTACCTCACATGGCGAGTGGGTGAGGGCCGCTACTCCATGGTCGCCATCGCCCGCCAGAGTCACAGCACGACACTAGTTACGCTGCAGCCTGGTGAGTTCACTCGCCCCCCCCCCAATGCAGTGCTGACGCAACTCTTGTAATTCTGCAACTGAGAATCATCACTGATTCAACTCTTCGTGCTTTCTTGTTGCTCAATTCGCTTCTGTGGCGAGCTTCTTTAGGAAATAGATTATGGTAGTATTAAGAAATGATAATCTCCACGAAGTACAGTAAAATGAACCTTGTCTACCAATCAACCAGCTTCCTAAACTTTCTCGCCTGGCTCCCGTTTCCGCCTGCTATTTGAGACTCGCTTAGTAGCTAACGTCAATTGGCTTATACTGTACTTACTTTTCTGGGGCTAGTTGGCCTATATCAGCAGCACGAATCAGTGCATGTGGGTTTCCCAAAGAAGGGTGCGGTCGACTTGACTTAACCTTTATCTATATTGCTAATCTGGAGTACATTGCGGTATGCCTTTCATTGTTGCATCGGATTCGTCTATAGCAAAGAAATACGGTCTCTTGTTGCCTTGATGTACTTTAGGACCTCAGAAAAAGTCACTCCTGTAGAAGCCAAGTGCAGGATATTTAATACTGAATTTGCATTACAGACGGCAGCCTCCGCCAGAGCCCATCAGGGCCCTTCACCGCCGTCAGCTCGGCCCGTACGCTTTTCGTGAGGCGCGTGAGTTTCGAGGACACCGCCCCGCCCTCCCGCGTGACTGACCTCGCTGCCCACCTCGTGGACAGCGGCCCCCAGGCCCTCGTCAACCTGTCATGGTCCGCTCCTGGAGGCGAGCTCGACTTGGGAGCAGGTAAAGTAACTTGCAGTCTCGTAACTTCTCACCTGTCAAGTAACATTCAGGTAGTGAGCAGATTGTTCCGTCAGTGAGCTGTAGCCAATTACGAGATTTTAGGCTATCAGCCAAGGTGATGTGACGTTCTCTTCAGCATCTGTAATTGACATCCATCTGCTTGACGTAAAAAATTTGAGAAATGTTCCTTTATAAGAGATGTTAAAATTGTAACAGTTTTCATGTTCACAAGAGGATTAAGTTTCTGCGTGCTTCCATGCGTGCGTGCGTGGGTAAGGGTTAACTGGTTTCAGCTATCGCATTCTTGCGTGTTCAACTGTTTTGGTTTGTTTTGTATGGGAGGTCAATAGTTTTATATTTTCTAAACATCCCTTGTATGTGCAACAGGTGAATTATATAGTGTAAATTGAAATTTACTTTGAAGAGACCCTGCTTCGTAGGCGCTGGATCGAAACCGCTTCCTTCTGTGCTCAATATTGTACATGTTTCCTATTTTGTAACTGTAGAATTACAATTTTTGCGGCAATAATNACAGGTGAATTATATAGTGTAAATTGAAATTTACTTTGAAGAGACCCTGCTTCGTAGGCGCTGGATCGAAACCGCTTCCTTCTGTGCTCAATATTGTACATGTTTCCTATTTTGTAACTGTAGAATTACAATTTTTGCGGCAATAATTGCACCGTTCCTCTTTTCAAACTTGAAAACTTATGTCATTATGTGTTGCGCAGCATCTCGCTACGAACTGAAGATGTACACGGAGAGAGGAGCTATTGCGGAGGAGCGCTTCAATAGCTCGGGCATTGCTGTGTACTGTCTGGTGGA
>LQNS02276883.1:36576769-36593823 GCA_001587735.2 Parhyale hawaiensis | reverse complement strand
AGAATATGCACTTTGCGGAAACAGTTACGGCTGAGTAATTCTGCAGCAGCTACTCGATGGCCGGCCAAAATGAAGCCAGGAAACTTAATACTATGTATTAATCATTATCGCTTATATATTTACGAGTGTTTTTCTTTTTTATCATTATAGTGAAAGCCTCTTCAAAATCCTGAGCGTACCTCGCCAGACAAAACTAAGCGCAACTCCCTGTGCGTGATAAGGTTTGTGTGCTGAAGCAGCACGTGTAAAAGGTAGACGCACGTGCACGTTCTACTTGCGTTAAGATTCGGGCGCCAAACTCGAGTCAAGTAAGAAGTAATCGCATTAAATGAAGAAACATACTGCGCGTATGCTAAAGGAACGTGTCTTGTCGTGGCGCACTTGGTTTCCCTCCAAGCCTCGCATAGTTACAATCATATGACATATATGCACGCTTTATCTGTCGTAGACACTACCACGGTTGCAGGGTCGGAGTCAGACAATTTGGGACGCCGGAAGTCGGCAACTGGCTGCACCCAGGAGTCGGAGTAGGTAACAATGGACTGATTTAGTTGGGGTCCAACTTGTCGGAGTCGGGAAGCTGACTGGACCCAGGAGTCGGAGTCGGACTTGCTCAATCCGATAAAGAGACAAAGGATATTTATAGAGAACAAGAGGAGAGGACCCGCCTTACAGATGCTGGTATACATGGCAAGACGGAACGCACAACGAAACACCATTTACAGGTATTGGGTAGTCAGATCAGCTCGCTCTATCAACGGCAACACTTTAAAAAAAAAGCATTGAAACTTATCAAGTGTGACGCAGTATTTAAGATGCAATCGATATTACGTTACCCAATACATACCAATTGGTTCGACTGTTCAGAAATTGATTATTTTTACTGCTCCTTCCGGACATTGGTAATTACTGAGAGCATACAGTCCCTACCAAACATTTCATGGTTCACACATCCAAACCTACATCACTATACAGATCTACACACAGAAACCACTCAGTAAAGCGTTTTCAAAACGAGCTGACTAATGTTATGAGACGCGACGGAATATCTTGGCGTGCGGTTTCCGGCTAACTCGTGTTCTCTACCAACTTAAGTGGTGAACAGACTAGACTGAGTAAACAAGATTGGTAGAAATTAACGGGCTGTACACTTGCATGTGACGGGTAGCAGCAACTAGGCTAAGCACAAGTTTTCCTCTACGCTAAAATGAAAATTATTTTTGATTCACAGCATACTAACCTACGGCACTGCAATCTTAATGACATTATTATAATTATAGATCACAATTGAGCTGAAAATTTTGACTTATTAAAGTAGGTAGCAAAACGCGTGGGAACAGGCAGCGAAACCTAATCTAGGCACATTTTTGAATGATTGGTTACGTTGTTATTATTATTATTATTATAGTGGGTTTGGTTACGTTACGTATGCCGCACATTAGTATACAGGGTGTCTGACAAGTGTAGGCAGCTAATCAAACTACTACAGCAGACAATACAGGTAGTAGCTTATTATATTTCCAGGTTATCCACAGTAATCGCACACAAGTAAGAGAAGTATTGGGGCAAGTCTAGGCTACAGTCGTAGACATTCTATAGTCTTGCGCTCAATGGCAGATTTCAAACTGAGAGTTCCCATACGCAACAGTTTGAGCAAGGTAATTAAACAGCTTTCGGACAACTTGACTCAACGTTGCACTCCAAGGAGTTCTATCCAATCTTGCACACCAGTTAAGTTTGTTCGTTTGTTTACAATCCGCGACAATGGTGACCCAGACAGACGGAGCAAAACGAAGAACCCACACAAGGAAGATCACCGTGCATGAAAAACTGCGTGACAAGCGGATCAGAAAAAGAGGCAACGTGGAAAGATTCTCATCATGCGCAAGATTTCTTATTATTATCCGGAAAAGATGCGCAGTTTGAAGAATTTTTTCTGAAACAGTACGCAGAATTGTGAGTACACATTTCTGAAACATCCCTTATGTATCACTGCACAAAGGAAGAGCTTCGTATTTTCCTTCAACCGTCACATTAGTCACGGGAAAAAACTTGGAGGACAAAGCTACTTTCCAAACACAACGCCTTTCTCGCCAGGCCTATGATGCAGTTGTCATGGCAACGCTCAAAAAGTATATATAAATTAAATACACTAGTTACATAATAGAATATATGATGAAATTCATATCAATTAAATAAGAACTGCTACCCTATAAACCATACACGAAATTGAATACGCCGACTAAGCTTTAATCCTTGCGCTGCTTTTCCCTTGAACGCTCAGAGAAATCAAGGAAATTACAATATGCACAAAAACTCTGGCATAACACAGAAACAAACGGGAATCAAACAGAAACAGAGCAACATGAACGTCGACACTGAATACTGAAAACCAACACGGTCGTATAAGAGTAAATATTTATCATGGGGGTGAGCATCAACTTCGGCTATTATTATATCAAGGGTTTTACCGATGTAACCTCAAAACGGACGGCAAACCAACGATCAAGTTCAGCACCTTCCTAAACATAAACATTCACCGTTAACTGTTCTCAGCGTATCGTCACCAGGCAGCATGACTTAGCTATAAGGCTATCAGCTCTAGTGTATTTCCATAGGGAAACTCCTTTCCAGCGAAGTGACACAGCCTTATAAAGATGGGACTTAACCATCCAACGACGACCTGCTCCCCAATATATGGAACGCTCCCTAGTGATTGGTTCGAATTGTGAGACCCCCTCAAACTCTATAAAGCATCTAAGTCCCTCAGCGCAGGGCGCACCAATGGGCCGCCAGGCTCATGAAATGCAGTATACTAACTACTTGACCACACCAAGCTAAATTAGCACCCCGACGGCAAGAGGTTACATCGCTATATTAAACAAGCGTAAACGAATCAATACAGCAGAATTCAACCAACACTGAACGAAAGCTAACAATGGGAGAGACAGCTAAATAGATAACACTGCCGGCCACCGCTCACACCAGCTGATTCATTATTAATATAACTTATGTACGTTAATTTAAGCTCGCCCTCCTCGCAATAATACATCAGCTATTAATTTTTAGAAAAAACAAAGTGCCGGCTTTTCTACCAGCCACGTTTTGAGCGAGCAAGGCGTACCCTACACCGCATGAAAAAGGCAACGTGAGGCTACAGGACCGGAACCTTTCCAGAGTCACCACCCTGTCGCAAAGGTGGAGCGACGAGCCGTGTAAAACAACCAAGGTGATTAGGTCAAGTTTGTTACAGGATGCAGTGCATGGAACCAAATAGACAATAGCCCCAGAGAAGCCAACGCTCAAGTATGAGTTCGATCTGGGCTACTGTCGTTAAATTAACGCATAGCTAAAAGAATGAGGCGCATACTGCGGCCAATCAGATGTGGCCAATACAGATGCATTTCTCAAACGAAACCCGTCATGACAAGTGAAATCTTGCTCTCTCTATACAGCCAACCGAAGCGGTGACCTACATACAACGTATCGACATCAAAACCACGCGGTGCCACTCTAAAGACATACGCTTTTTACTGCTAGTGAACCATTGCCCTAAATCAGTTAAAGTATATCCTCCTTTACGTAATACTTACCAAACAACAACAAACGAACTCCACAGTAGCAGAGCAGAGCAACCAATAAAAGGTTACAGTTCCTTTTTCTCCACCACCGAAACAAATTAATATCAGCTAACAATTTTATTTTCATACCTAACGCGACATCAAATACAGAATACATGAGCTTCAAGATTCAGCAACTCTTACGAAATAATATTAGGTTACCTTTATGCCCGCACCGTTAAGTAAGACTATTATAGATCAACTATTTACAAGGAGTAGCCTGGCAAAGCTCTATAGTACCATTATGTACAAGCACGAGTATACAGGAGTCACGTTCAGTACGCAGTCGCAAGGCATGACTTGATGCGAAGATCAAGCGCATAAGAATTAAGGGATGCGGTCACAGACTTGCCCTGCAAGTAGGTTAATACAAGACAACTCATGAATGCTAATGACTTCAAAGAACGCTTTTTTTCTATAGAAGAGCTAAGAAGACAGGGGTCACCAACAACCTCCGAATTCAAGGTATATTTACGTGACTCGGTCTCCTCACTTTTGGATAAGCTATAATTAGCAACGAAATTACAATAATATTCAACTGGTAAAAACTCACGGAAGCTAACGTCAGCGAGGTGCGCATATCACCGGCACTCAATGGCGAACTAGAAGGCTCAATACACGGCCTTCAAAGTGCGTGTCGTTGGTTCACTCTCAACTTCTCGACTTCAAATTAACCCTAACTTAACCTTTTTACTGCCCGTGTGCCTTAAATGGAGCATGTATTTCACGTAGGAACTAGGAAGTGCATGTTCCATGTACGGAACACTGGAAGGAAAAATGCGAAGAAGGTCGTGGTAGTTTCTTGCAAGGGTTCTTGCTCCTGCTGCATTCCTACTGGAGAAAAAACTCTTAAAGCGATGCCTCAGCCCGAGGAATGAGGCTAAGCTGCGGTTAGACAAGGCCGACCTGGCGGTCACAGCACCAGTAGTACCGGCAACTTCAACGACCAACCGACCGCACATCAACAACAACGCACGGGGGCTACGAAACAAACGAGGAAAGCAAAGGCCAACAAAGAAAGACAGCAGCCGCTTCCAAAAATAATTACCAATAATTAAAGCAAAAATCGCATAAACATATATCATTACATGAAATGACGGTAACGCATACTCAACAGCTGTTGTAAAAGATAAAAGCAAGAACTTTAAAGCAACAATTCGACTATATAGTTGGAATTTTGCACGGTTCGTACTAAAGTAAGCGGTTAGATAAAAGTAGCAAATAACAGGTATCATGAGTCCAGTACCCGTACGCACAGAGGCATCACACTGCATGGCAGCCGATGAACAGTTTAATGGCAACCGAAGAACATTTCAATAAGGGAAATATCGTGAAATAATGCAGGGAAAAATAGCACAGGAAAGGCGTTTATATATGAGTACAAGTTGGGTAATGATGGGTATTTTCTTAATTGGAAAGCAAACTCTTAATTAGCTCGCCCTACTCTGTCATAAACTTACTTCATCGATTCAAAGACCCAAGCAGTTACAAATCAAGTTCTTTTACATTTTATGAACTCTCATGCAAGTCAAAGTCACGTTATTTATAAAATCCTAAAAAATTCTGCATAAGCATGTGATTTAATTAAGAGGTCTACAAGTCTGGTGGGCGAGCAGGCACTCAGAAGGCGCTCGTTTCGTGACCTGCGAGGATGTAGAGGTTGACACCCTCACCGCTCTCGCCATCCAACATGGAGGAGGGTCGGCTCTCGAGAGTGATGGTCCTGTGAAAAAGCTCGGGTTATGCGGGTGTATGGCATTCAATTTAATTAATAACTATAATTCTAATATATACCAACAATTATTATTTTCATTGTAATGAGTAATGTTATTGTTATTATTGCTACTGCTCGTAGATCATAGACGGGCTGTCTATAAATGAAACATGACACTCCTGTGCCGAGGAATTTTTATAGGAACCACAAGAAGAATAATATTACGAATCGTTATGGTCACTATTAGTGTTATTATTATCCAGTTCATCCAGAGTTAGCCTTCTGCTATAAAATGAAACGTTCAAGATCCGTAATGTGTAGGTCTATTAATCCATTGACGGACTTTGGGGGTCAATATCAGACCCCACGTGAATAAAGAAGAGATAACAACCACAGCAACAATACTGCCATATTCTTATTTAAACCTCCCTACCCACAGCGTACACAGTTATCCAAAGAAAGGAAGAGAGAAGGGGTATACAGTATGACGAGAGAAACGTGGAACCCATGCACGAGGGAGTTCCCACACACGACCACCGCGCATGGGCACATCAAGGTGGAGAAACAAGAGGAAGAACAGAACAAAGCATCATCAGTGTAAGTATGAACATATCAGCAAGCAGTGTGCGTACGAAGGTCAGACGTCCCGAAGGCCTAGTACCGTAGTCGCAGCTCGTGCAATTCAACAATGAACTTATATACGAGTTAATTGTTTCTCATAATTGATGAGCAAAGCCCAGCAATTGGTCTACCTGATTTATACACGAGTTCACATATTCTATGAATGATGGCATTTAATAACAGTGCATGCCTCAGTAACTTTCCACTGAACCTCGGACCACAGGCCTGCGGCACTCTTATGAATGAAGGCTAACCCTCGGCGTACTCACTGGCCAAAACAAACGACATGCCATCAGGTCACGGAAAAATTTCTTGTGTTATTCTCTCAGACAATTCACTACAAAACCGCATGAATTTCTTTGATTACTGGGTAGACTACATAGGTTGACGGCGGGCCGACCAACAGCACCAGAGTAGCCGGGGCAAAGGCTCCTGCCGGTTCTGAATTATTGCAGTTACATCAAGATATAAAGAACTGGACGTCTTAAGCCGGGTCCACACTACTGCCTTTGGTTCTCCATAAAGGTAAAATCGCACACCGGCATGCATTGGCCCGTGCTGCAAACGAACGCTTACTATGGCTCAGAGGAATGCACGGTTGCAGCCGAACACAAACTGTCTGGGTCATGGCCTTATATTGGCATACCGGCGGAAGATACGCTCGACAACAGCGCCACCTCCCTATCCACGACCCCAAGGCCAGGGCTCCCAAGTAACTACGAGTGAGAATATTGCTGACGTCAGGCATTCCCGAGTACATAGACTTTTTGTTTCAGAAGCTGGAAATAAAGCTACGTTCGATCTCCCGATAATATATATATATATATATATATACACATATATATATAATGATCGAGCCAGCACCCCTAACAACAAAGCTGCCACTGTACGCAGACACGATAGTATGAGCTGTGGAAGCACCTACGTGTCTACCAAGAAAGTAGTTAAATTGCTACCTCGTCGTCAAGCGCTCGTTTGCATATCATGCCTCATCAGTAAACTATTGGATGTCCCTTCAGTTTAACAGCGTATCGGAATTAAGAAAGCTAAACACTTCTCTAATGCTTACAAGGCAGCAGGGCGCCAGTACGTTTTACGGGAATCAAAAGACTGTGGTGTGAACCCGACTTTAAGGGAAACCACAGCCAAATGGATGGCGCATCTTGTAAATTCCAGCACCAAACACGCCTCTAGTAACTCTGATTTGAGCAAGCACTGTGATTCATCACATTCACAGAGCCAGTCTCGGGTAAACAGAGAATAGTTCAATTCATAACATAATGTATTTCATATCTCCTCGAAAAAAAGCTCATTTAACTGAATGTTGCAAAGCAGCAACGCATGCGTGCGCGAAGCAACTATTGGCATACTAAACACTAACAGCAGGAGCTTAGAGATAGATAATCTGCTCTCCTGTAAAAGTGATTGCATGTCTCATGCCGGAGCCACTCTAAATCATCGCGAGCTAAACTTACGCGCGGACGTTCAACTCGCACGTCCTACTGATTACACAGTGAAAGTCGGTATCCCAGATACCTATGGAACAATATACTCAGGTCGAGTGACGTTCAAGCTGAACATCCACTCGTAAGTTGAGAGTGCCGTTGTAGGTATAGTGGAGTCGGGCATCATACATCACCTGTAACCAGCTTAAGCCATTAACTGCGAATGACGGAAATATCCGATTCCAAAACGGTATTCAAAATACGCGTGCCGCAGTTAATGGCTTAAGCTTCTGTACCGACACAGCTTGCTCTGATCCAAAGAGAGGAAAAAGGAGAACGTACGCAGAAGACGATCATCACAGTAAGTCAGCTGAATATTGCCAGTCACCTGATAGAAGCGAAGAGAAAGTTACAGCCACTGGAGCCTCGAAGGAGCAGAGTGGTACTGAGAGCTTTTATAGTCCGTCGAGAGTTTGCGTAAAATAAGCATGACTTGACAGAACATGGGTGCAGCGCACGTGTGTCGTGCCCCTGTATGCGGCTGTGCTGTTTCACTATAAGGGTTTCATCTTCTATTATAATATTTTGATAGAGGAGGAAGTTACCTCGTAGTGACACAGCATAGCGAGAGTACGATAGGTTAGCCCTCTACGCCCTCACACCAACAATTCCTCATATGAGATTTTCATTTAGTGACACGCTTACGGTAACACAAACGAGTAGACTGGCGGTTTTAGACATACACAACTGAATGGCTACCAGAGTGCCATCTGTCTGCTGTAATTGATTAACCCTATAAGGACCAGATGCAGAGTCGGTTCTAGTTGGATTAGCACTGTAGAAACGTTATTGATCAAGTAGCTACGCTGGTCCTAATACAGGTAGAATCGCCGATTGCGAGCGACTACTGAGAAGTAAAGGGCGTAAAGGGCTGGCGATAGAATGATATGCAGGAAGTGCACAAGCGTGACAAACTAATAAAACAACAGAAAAAACAATGCAAGGCAAAAATTAAGGTTTTGTAGGGTGCAACATAAGTGAGATATACGACAGGTACTTTTTTTGTGACCAGCCAGCGTTGTGAACATTGCAAAGCTCAGGCAAGAGAAGGCAGCTTCTGGACACAACTTTTCGAATTAATTTGCTGATAAATCATGGTAGGAACGCACCATTTGGAAAAGATTGGCTAAGAACTAACGCAACAACCTGTTGATTGCACTTGGTTATATACAAATCAGCTTCAGCGAATTCGTTGTAACGTTTCACATTGAGCGGGAGAGAGGGAAGTTACATACCTATTACATGGTCCGGTAAAAATAAAGCAGCACTGGAAACATTTTTTTTTATTCAGATTCCTACGAACAGAACTCTCTGCAATCCCAAGAGACGAGGCGAGCAGACCAAACAAGGGGATAGAATATCATGGAAGAGGAGGAAGATCAGCAAAACAGTAGTATTAGTAGACGTTCGAAGAACAAAGTGCGAAGTGGGCATGGACTGAAAGGCGTTCCGTAGGCCAAACAAATGCTAAGGTGACGTATAGCGCCCTCCTTAGGATGGCTGGCAGCCACTGCTTATATCACGGTGGCAACACACTGTCCTCACAGGGAGAAGAAAATAGTGGGAGCTTATGACAAAGGTACTACAGCAGTGAGAGTTACCCACGCACCTTACAATTTACTTGCATAATAAATGGTTCTGCTCCCTTCTTGTTGAGGAAGAGTTGGTCCTCACGATTGCTATTATGTACCTACAGGTTACACAGTATATAATGGAGTAATATGTAATCGAAGAGCAGCAATGCGGAGAATGATATAAGTAAAGAGAGATGAGAAGTCAGTAGCTGTTCTCGTGTCCAGCGAGGACATACAAATTGAGGGAGCGGTCACTGCTGCCCTGCAGCAGATTCCGACTAGCGACGATGACAACCCTGTGGGGCCAATGAGATGCACCGAGGAGTGGGAGATGATATGGTTGTGTCAAATGAATACGTGAGCAATACTAGTCAAAGGAGAGGTAAGTGACGTAACAAGTTAGTCTCAGCAGAGTCCGTTGGAGATGATGATAAAACACCCAAATTGTAGAAGCAATGATCCACAAATAAACAACTCAGACCCCGAAGAAAAAACACGCCACCCCCAGAAAAAAAAAACAACACAGCCAGAGGAAAAGAGAAAGGAGTGGAATAAAAAACAGTTTTCGATTAAAACAGTCAATAGGAAAAGACCAAGGTGATGGCACAGAAGTAAGTTGAATCCCATCAACAAGAAATAACATCGAAGTGCGCCCGTTATAGAAAACAAGTGAGTGTTACAAGCGCATAAAATGTAAGGAACGCACAATGTGCAGATAAGATGCTATGAGATATAGTGAAATAGGAGAGATTTAGAGAAACAAATGATAAACAATTAGAGAAAAATGAAAGAAAAAAGTGCACATTCATAAATTTTCAGCGTAAACATGATTGAGGTAATTATGAAATGCTTGTGTGCGAGGAGGAAAATTTACATGTTATGAAGACATGAAAGGAATGTAATGCATTATTGAAATTATATTACTAACATGTAAATAAAATATGTTTTATTGAGAAGTAATTTGGTGAACTTGTGAATGCATCGTGTCAAAATGAAAGTGTCCTGAAAAGAAACAGTTGGTTTGTAGGGCTCATCTGAGAACCAAGTGGTAGTGCCGAGATAAACAAAGCAAGTCAATAAGTTTGTGAAGAGAAATTAACTGAGGAAGAGCAGGAAGGAATGTGCAAACAATAGTTGATGTATGGAAGCAATTGCAGCTAGGATATATACATAAAGTGAGAGGCAGAAGGATGAGAGAATTGACAGTCAGTTGAAGTGAGGAATTAAGTTGCATTGCAGTAATAAGTAAGATAGTTTAGCATGGCTCGGGAATATAGCAGTAGGCAGGAACAAAACAGATATATGTAAGTTGTGGTAAATAAACATTTTAATATTTGGTGGCAGCGGTTAGGAAATGTGGAATTAGCTGCAACAGAAGGATGCAACTGATAACAAGGAAACATTTTATGCAATGCAATTGGTGGAGTGGTTAGGAGACTTGGCAGCAAAGAGAAACAGAAGGAAAGTGTTGTTCAGTAATATGTGTATGTGTAGATAGCAGTAGTGGCGGCAGCAGCAGCAGCAAAAGAAAGAAATACATCAGAAAACTGGCAACACTGCGGGCGCAAATGTCACTGGCAACACTGCAGGCACAAATACCGTTGCCACAGGGGCTCTGAACTATAAGTATCGTAACACGGTAGATAATTACTTCAGGGATACGTGGCACGTGAAAGACTACAAGGAACGAAAGCATAAAGGAACACAAAGCACGGAGAGGATTAATTAGTTTACACTCTGGACTGGTAGTAATTTCACGAATGCCTCATTCACAGTGAACCGCAATTACAGATTAACTAACGCAGAGGTAGAATGGAAGCAAAGCGTTAGAGTTTCTGTCTGTCATTCACAGCGCGTTAACCTAACCAGCACTGCGGACGGCCGAGAGGTCACAGCTCTCCTACGACTCTTCCGTCCACGGCGCCATTTATGTGGGCAACTGCAGCCGTACACACCTGCCCCTCCCCCCCTCCGGAGAGCATAGATCCATGATTGAGAAGTTGGATGAATAAAGTCCAACTCCGACTCCCGGTGTTTTTAAGGAACAAGACTCCGACTTCTAAATACAACTAACATTAACCATGACAATTTATTTTGATTAATTACTTTTTACCAAAGATATATACCAATTTAGACTAGCAGAGTATTTTTTGTTTGACTCGTAAGAATATTTTGCATCATTAGCACCACTCGGGACCATAAATTTTCATATATTTCTAATTTAAGTATAATTACATTTAGCAAGCCTACATATTCATGCTATGTGTTGCCAAAAATATGCGCCTACGTCAAACCAAAGAAACTATTTCCTTTATTGGTAGGCATCTGCTATGACATCTTGCATTATTTGCTCTATTTGTGATAAGTTATTAATACATGTATAAGACATGCATACATATTTAACATTAGGCAGGAATCTCTCTTGACCAACTAGTTACTACTAACTATCAATAGAAATCACATGGAGCACTAAGTTTTAAATACATATATAATTTAAACATTTTTTTGTGAAATAGTTTCCAGGAATAGGAGTCAAACACAAAATTCCGACTCAGACTCTTGAAGCTAGAGGGTTTCTGATTCTGACTCCCACATCCTCAAATCACCCGACTCCGACTCTGCAGCCCAGGATATATCTGCTGCACGAACAAGTGCATGCACGTTTACTAGTTGGATGTACCGTCAAGGCGTCTGCACCTTGAAAAGCGGACCACTAAGGACAGGTGGTACCCAAATAAGGCATTATGTAACCTCGGGAAGCCCGAAACGCTGACAAGGAAAACTCAACAGAAAGCCGTTAACGCCGTTAACAGCTGACTTGAACACCCGCTCATGTACAGCATATTTACCTTTCGAAATTCCGTTGACACTGGAACATGATACGTATTTTTTGTGGAAAATTTTTTACAAGATGCGATGAGTCAGCTAACAAAATTTGTTTTTAAAACTCCGTTATGAGTAATAAAACATTTAAGCTGCAAAACCTACCTAATAATTGGCAACAGTCTTGCACTGTTAGTAAAAATGCCAAACTGAGTTTGGAGTGCCTACAAATGAGCGCTCTAAATAACAGCAGGAGCAGATCAAAGATCAAACACATTTAGTTATCACACGAGCAATGAACACATTTTGTTATCTTTGAAGCACAACCAGTGTTTAGATCACGGAAGTGGCGGTGAGTGATATAAGCCTGTTACACAGTGATGGCAACACTCGCATTGTCGCTTGTAGAATGCGTGGAGGGGCGGCAGCACCGCACCAGCCAGTCTCAATGGCGGTTAGCATAAGGCAGATAAGCTCAAGAGAGTCAAAGAGGCGCTCTACAAATATTAAAGGTGCACCAATACCGTACCAGTTTTGCAGTCAATATATACTTGATAGTCACAGTTTGAGATATTTTCACAAATACGCTTCATTCATTCGTGTAAAGAGTTTTTTTAATGACTGTGATGACTCGTTCATTCGGTAATATGCAAATTGTTGGTACACAAATGAATTTCTTGGGATAGCGAATCAGTCAAGGTGATGTGGTATCATATTTATCAGTGGCGAGCGAAGAGTGCCGATGCTCTTTTCGTTTACGGTTGTGTGTTTGTTTCTCTGTCCACCCAAAATGAGGCAGAAGGAGTTGACCCATCATCACAATCTTTTTCAGACAGGTGGGTTGAGTGAGATATGAAAATTACCAAAAAAACCAGAGTTAACTGGCCATCAAAACTTACGACATTGAATATGTAGCTCCTGACTCAGCACTTTCAGTTCCCCCTCACTTACCGCGGGCGATGATCTTACGCCAAGAAGCGTTCTAGTTAGTATATGGATTACTTCAAGATTCACAAAACATAAGTAGTGCTCTAAAAGAAGGACAGAGTAGTACATAGAGGATGTACAGACAATGGAAACCCAAGGACGAAACACGCAAGAACACGGCAATTCACGAAAATTTATTGTTGCCATGTCTTAGTTCTAAGCGTCCTAGCCCCTACAATAGTGTCTCCAGAAGCGAAAAGGCATGGAAGCGCCGTAAGTTGAGGTAGCAAAGTCGAGCCCACGCACGAGGCTGTTCCCGTAGAGGAATAAAACGTCGGGGAAGAAGAGGAAGAAGATAAAAACAAAGCATCATTAGTACGAGTATGAAAAACGGAAGGAAGCTAAATTGGCAAACAGAAAAAGTCTAGAAATGCAAGCAACGACTAAAAATAACCTATTGGATTTCTTTGGACGCCTTAGTTGCGGTGATGTTCAGCAGACGCTTCATCTTAATATTCGGCATAATAAAATTGTGAGCTACAGCCATGAATGTGCTGAAGACAAGATAAAATATTGGAAGGTCAGAAAGTTCAACTGCGAATTGGAAGGAGAGTTACAGTTAATGCCGACTTGGAAAGAGAATTTTCTCGCTACTTGATGGAAAGAATGCATGTGCAACTGCAACTGAGAGTTATTACCGAGGCACCATTATATCATCAGTGAGCGGAGCGGCATTGCCGCTAAGGTAATGAAAGTTTTCAATTATTTCCTTCATTATTAGATTGGACGAGAATACCTGCGGTCACGGTTAACACTCCCTCACTGAAGCAATACCACGTATTAAAGAGTGAAGGGAAGTTGTCATGAAGGTAATAAAAAGAGCTCAATTTTTTTTAATGTTGGAAAGAGTAGGTACCGTACACACAAACAATTGCTGTTCAGAGCCCCTACGACATTAATAAATGTTATATTAGCCGGCCCTAACGTAGCTACAGTGGTAATGGAAGAATACAGCAGCAGAAAGAGGCCTATTAGGTGACACACACACAAGAGAGCAGTAGAAATGTCAGCATTAGACACAATTTCAGCAGCTATTCAACCCTGTCTTATCCAGGCAGCACTACCTCGTTAGTTATTTCCTCCCACAGTACTTAATACAAAAGGACAACGTGCACTCGTAGCAGTAATACAAAGCTGCAACCACTTCCCTAACTAGAACTGAGTGTAAATATTCATGACTCAGGCACTCGCCGTAAGAAAATACTCACTGTATGCATGATCAAAATATTTGTCAGTATCTAGAACAATTTATTATACTGAAAAAGTTTACTGTACTCTCATCCCGGTAACCATTAAGATTAGCTATGCTAGATTATATAGTTACAATTTGTCAGAGAAGGAAAGTTTCCTAATGGTACATTTTATTCAAGGTTGACTTTGCCGCCCCTTCATACCACGTGCGTATGTAGAAAAAGTCTGCATATATTATGATATATTTTATGAGGTCAGCTTCTCAGCACCAGGTGATGTAGGGATATAACAGCGTCTGAAGTAGCTACCTAACACAGATGCCGTAGCTAGAGCCAATAACTTGGGGCAACCCTTGCGAGACTGGTGCATCACCCGTCTGCAGTGGTGTTAACAGCACATTTCTAACACATCATGTCAATGCTGTTGCAATTATAGCTTTTCTTCTATATGAAGAAGTTTCGCCTTAAGAGAGCTATTAAATATCTTTAGGATAAACTCTGAATATAAAGATGATGAATAGCCCCTTAAAACACGGTAAGCCAGAGAAGATAATTTCTAAACCAAGTCTTCACAGGTTACATGGTCCGGAACTCGATCATTACCACACCACGCCCGAGCGTCGATGGCCGGGTAATAAAAAACGAAATAGACTTGGACGCTTGCAAACCTACGAGGCCAATTACAAATAGATGTAAAAAACAATTACTAAACAATTACCGACTTGGAAACGGTAGGTACGTACACAGCTCAGAGCTGGCACGACCGTTGGCTCAAACACAAGCACAGAAGCGGAGCAGAACAAAGCATCTCACCTGTCGTGCCCCAGCAGTCTGAAGACTCGGCTGTTGTCGACAATTTCTTGTGTCACGTCGCCGTTCTTAAAACTGCGGCCCTGCATGCCATGGAGGTGGAACGCCAGGACGCTGTCGGTGAGGCACACTGCACACAGGGGGCATCAACAACTATGTTAACGACCGGTGTCTATTGATGTGTATGTCTAACTCTGTCCAGGTACTTTATTATCTGCGTATTTCTCTATGCAATTACTTTAATGATTGCAGCGTATTCCTTTATCCAACTACTTTTTCGTTTGTGTGTATCTCTGCCCGATTACTTTATCATCTGTGTACTTCTATGCCCAATTTCCATCAGGCATAAAGGATATGAAACACCGTATGAAAACGACCGTAGCGCATTTATCCGTCCATTTTTTTAATGATTGGATAAGCTTACACTGTAAACGTCATTGATTTAGCTGTTAATATTCTGCAGCTTGAATACTTGAGCGCGAACAGCTGAAAACATATTGGTGAAAGTGATATACGGTAGGTATAGGATTAACTCGAATGAAACGGTACGCATTAGGTTAGGTATTATAAGAAGATTTAAGCCTCCCTAAATAAGTACTAAGCTCTTCTAAGAGAGGAAAAGGAAGGGACATATAGTATGTCGACAGAAAAACGGGGAACCCATGCACGAAGGTGTTCCCACACAGGATCAACGCGCATGGGAACAGCAAAAACGGTACGCAATAAGTGCATCATTCCCCGTCCCACAAGTTACCAAACCATTAAAATACTCACCAATGGAGTCAATATTAAAATCGAAGACTAATTCAGACGTTTGTCTCTTCCTTTCCTTCAATCTGCCCTTCAAATCCACGACTCTCACGACATCTGAAAGAAAATGGAAACAACGTAGTCTTCAAGCCCAAGAAATAATCCACTTGGCAATAAAAATTGTTAGAGAACGAGTTACGTGCTATTCAAGATATTAGCAAACAGTGGAGAACACTCAAGCAACAAGAACAAAGAGAAACTACATGAAGCGAAAATTATCAAGTCAACTTCTCTCATCAGTAGCTACTACCTACAATTTAGGGCTTCACAAAGACGGCTCAACCCATTAAGTCAACTTTTAGTTCCCTTAACCCTCTAAGGACCACTGGGCCTCACGAGTCCCGTTTCGCAAAAATTAGGTTTCTAACTAAAGAAGGGAGCAGTGACTTCAGTGAATTTTGGACCTATGAGCGCCGCGACTATGAGACGGTAGTCGGAGGACTACAATCTAAGACTATCTCCAAAAATCTGAGAGAAACCGAAACTTGGTCCTTAAAGGGCTAAGAATAACACTACCAACAGTTTAGATAAAATTAAAAGTGTGCGCTAAACCTATTCTAACAAGGCTGAGTTACATCGCTACAGAGGCCTGCTTTCTTACAGCAACACAAGAGGAGGAAAATCGCTTGTAGGAAAAAAACACAGCCTGGTTAAAATAAGGTTTATGGGTTAACACAGCAGTAAAAGTGCGCACGAAAAGAAGCGAGTATGGCAGCTGCAACAGAGTGATAAATATTTGCTATAACAATAATAATAAAATAATCATAAGAGCCCAATGGGAGCGAACAATCGACGGCTGCGGAGTGGGACAGTCTGCTGTCCAACTCCAGCTCAGACTCCTAAGACAAGCCAAGATCCGCCCCCAATTCCTGGCACTCAAAAAAAATTTCTGGTCGTATTGATAACTCTAACTCGAGGAAATATACCAACATCATCAAACTCAGACTCCTGAGATAACTAGGCAGTAGGTACCCGACTCCAATTCTGACTCTGGACTGGATTCAGAAGCAACAATGAAAGATTCAAACCTTCTGTTAATCAGCGTTACAGCGTCAGAGTCTGAGCATTTTGGGTTAATAGGTTTGGGGACAGACGCGCGCTCATGCCAGAAATAGGAACCGTAGACATACCTTCGACCTTGTAACTCCATAGCTCTATTCCTTCACGAAACGAAGAAACTTCATCGTTTTCACAGTAAATTTTCTAACAGAAAAACGTAGAAATTTTTAGGTTACCTGATAGAACACCTAAATGATACCTACCATCCTAACAAACTAGCTCTAGCTGCTCACCATCATACCAAATTAACGGCACCTCCTCACCATCATAGCAAACTAGCCACAGCAACTCACCATCATACCAAATTAACGGCACCTCCTCACCATCATAGCAAACTAGCC